>PTEX01000036.1:3577724-3593771 GCA_003342815.1 Eudromia elegans | reverse complement strand
GGCCCGGCCCGGCGCGCGGAGCGGCCGTCGCCCAGGACAGTGTCCGCGAAGGGCCGGGGCGCTCCCCGGGTCTCGCTCCCCTGTGTTTGCCTTAGCACTTGAGGCTACGCAACAGTGAGGCGCTAATACATGCACCAGGTGTATGTCCAAAGGGGGGAAAAAAAACACCTAAAAGCTCCACAAAAACACCTCCAGGAGCCAAGCATAAATCACTTCCCGAGCGTATGGTTCGGCAGGCCTCAAAAATGCTCTGTCCGGGTCACCATCATCCTCCCCACTCCATCCCCCAGCCAGGCTCCCTGCTCGGCATCTCAGCACTTCTGCACCGAGGAGGGCCGGGGACCAAACAACGTCACCAGAGCTGCCCAGACTTTGTTTCGCTTTTTGTTCATTTGTTCCCAAGGGAAAAAACAATGGAAGGCACTTCTGACTGGCACAGTTTGGTGTAAAACCCCCTGTTTTACTGAATAGAGATCTGAATTAAAAAGCATGAAAAAGCCCCTCTTTTAAAGCCTTTCAAGAGTAGCTCTATGAAGAAAGCTTTCCTTCTGCTTTCTATCACACTTGCTGTGTTGCATTAAAGACGGTTAACCCAGGAACATCTGGATCCAAATTTAAAATTACACTGCTCTGCTCTATTGTCTGCATTCAGAGTCCTATTTACTACTCATGCAATAAAGTCACGACCAACTAAAATCGCTTTCTACTGGCTTTCTATCTAGCGTAAGAGCATCGTTGTTATGTAAAGGTTACCAAAATAAATGTGTAAAGTGTCTAGCTAAAATAATCACCTTTTAAGCTGGAGTCAGACTTACTAATTCAGAAATACCTAAACTAAAGGTTTACTCCAACTTTACTAAAGCATCACTTAACCCCACAGGAGTTAGGCCTCATCCAGCACACACAACAGGTACCTTGTCTTAATGCAAAGCTACCCTAGGTTTTATTTCTCTTACCAATGCTCATTAAAAGACCTCCGTCCTTATTTACTGTACTCTACTCAAATCCCCCAAATCACCATGCAGTGCAATGTACCTGAGAGCTTCCAAACCACCCATTTCCTGCAGTTACGGGGTTTGACAAAGCCAAGCTGTAGGTGCAAAATYCACGATTTGATTTCTTTCTCCCTCCCATTTTTTCCAGCACTGGAACTCCATGTTCCTTTGGATTTCACACTTTCCCAAACGTGCAAGGTCAGAGTGCCAGGAACAGGACGCAGGAGGAGCTGGTTACACTGACTCACTCAGCACCTGCAGACACAGCCGTTCTCATGAGCAAGGAGACCCAGTTCACCTGCACCACATCCCCCTCCGCGGAGCGCAGCCTCCTGCCTCCACACTCAGCACCGGGGCAGCCACAGCCACTCCGAGAGCAGCAAGTGCAAAATGCCCTCGGGCAACGCGCACCAGGATCCAACCTTCTGGCACTTCCCAATCCTAAAAACGTTGGCTCAATAAAGTGTGGGGGGTGACAGCCCTGGTTGCTTTGCTTTTTCAAATTTTATATACTACATATATAATATGCACATGTATACACATATACATAGAATAAAAAGCTGCTAAGTATTTGCAATGCCAAAATGATCCTAACACTACATCAGATGGGTTTTCTGCATAGATGCAGCTCCTGCTGATGCACTAGACTGACGGCTACAAATATTTTATGAATCTGTCTTTAGGCCCTGAAGCAAAGAGGCACTGATGTCTGGGAGGTTTTGCATGGGCCAGATCCTGGAGTGTGAGAGTGCAGAGGTCCGTGAATGGCAAGGACGATATTTCTGGGACTYGGTACTCCATGCTGTGAATTAAATGTTGCATTACCTGGTTCAAAAGGCTCTGTAACACATTTTCCCTGAATCTCSGATTTTCTCATGGCAAGGGTGCCTGGAACACAAGACAATTTCAAAGCACATTTTAATTGGAACAAGAATTCAAACAGAAAAACTTGAAAGAACMGTATTCCCTCTGTGTAACTGAGAGAACTTAAGAAGAGTTTTTAACTCCCATACTAGCTTCCAAATATTAAAATTTTTCAGACAAACCCCAAGTGAACCTGACTAGAATAAAAGCATATAAATTAAAGAATAAAGCTAGAATAAAGCCATGGTCTAGACAAATCTGAGTCTTTACTGATATTTTGATTTTTGTGTGTAACATATGCACACATCAGTTAAGAGTCAGCTTTTCTGGTGCTTTTATACAGAAATAAAGTCCTTTCCACAATATATTTTACCTACTGGGTTCTTTGCCAGTTCACATTGGGGTCCCATGGCCTTCCTCAATAGTGGCCAATTTGGAAAGCATTAATTCTGCTCATTCAGAAACAGCCGTGCCACTAAAAATCGGGGGTAAAACAAGCTGCGTATTTAAGATGGCAAAGATAATTGCTCTGAATGCATGTTTTGGAAAACTAATCTTTCTAATCTAATCTTTCTAATACTTTCTAATCATCATGCGAATGTTTAGGAGCTRCTGTAGCCGTGGGCCACAAGGAACTTCCTTCTCGTAGAGAAGTTCATGGAGGCTGGATCACAAAAAGGTACAAGAAAGCCTCATGAAACAAATTAATTAGTTACAAATTAATTTACCTTCTTTGTCACCTACCCAAACTCAAGATCACATCCCTCAGTTCCCAGGCTTTTTCATTTTTATCATTATAACCACAGTTTGTTTTTACTTCTGGATACCAGCCCTGCTGAAAATCGCCTTCCCTCTCAGTATTTCCTTTAATGATCGATGCCCTGGGGCCTCGGCTTCTCCTTTTGTATGAGGCATGTGCTGATTTAAGTATAACCAAAGGGCATGACCCGTGGTGAGACAGGGAAATTGGAGATTCGGGAGTGTGATACTGTGAAACCAAAGTACCTGGGGAGCTGCTCCTCAGCCCCRGCCAGGGCTGCAGTGCTGCGGGTGGAGGTGACAGCTTGGGCCTCTTCCCYGGCATTCGCAGGGCTCTGCATTTCTCCCACTGTGGGGAAAGACACAGCCCTCTCAGAAACATGTTGCCCTATATGGTTGTAAAAGTCAGACATAGCAAGGATATATATTTACTCCCCAAGCTCAACCACTTGAGCTTTTCAGCCTGCTAGTTGTTTGTTTAATGAAAAATAAAAAGATTGTTTTTTCAAATCGTCAGAGATGCAGGAGGCCGACAGCACAGTCTTGAAACCCGAGGCAKGACCAGCCGGTTTGTCGGCTCCTCACGTTTAAAGCTCGCTCCTATCTGCCCGTGAGCGCTGCTCCTCGAGGCKCTATTCAGGGAGGGGAGCGCCATTGTCCCCCGCATTGTGGCCGCGCACAATGGGAGCGCCCCGCACAAAGCCCCTGCAGCCTCCGGGCTCCGGTCACGCCACTGCAACCCCCTCCCCGGGCCCGCCTGGCCGAGCAGCACCAGCGGGATGCTCTCCAACGCAAGGCACCTCTTGCTGCACGCCTCTCTGCCGGCAGCACGGCCTCGGCAYGGCAGCTTTTCTGCTCCAGGGCAACTGGCCAGCAGCTTTCAGGTAACAGAAGTGCCGTGAGCAGCSCCAGGTCTCACTGCTTGCATCATGCAGGAATGCGACAGTGCCTTAAAAGCAGAAAAACCTCCTCTCTGCCTGTTTGATGCAACTCTATTCACACAGCCTACAGTTGTAAAAGCTCCTTCTGCTGAGATACCACATCTAACAGTTACGATACGGCCTGATTTGCTGTCCAGTCACTTCKGTGATTCGACTTCCAAAACTGCACAAGAAGATTTTCCCGATACTATTCTTTTCATCTGTTTTACCACAGCACTATGAAGAAGGATTTTGGTGAAGGACTTGACAAGAATTACCAGACAGAWCTTGAAATGGAAGTACATTACATATGAAAATGTCTATAGTTTCTCCCTCACAGAGCATTAAAATACAGAATGTAAAACCACACAACTATATAAAACTGCTTTAAAGATAATATTAACCTAGCAGATTGTTAAATGAAGAAAAACAGCAAACRTAAGATTTATGGACAAGATTTAGCCACAGAACATAGGAAACTCGAGAGAGAAAAAGGTGAGATGTGAAAATTACAGTTGTAAAATATCTTATGAAAAATATCAAGTAGTAGAAATACAGGAGGTAGTATATGTGACAACTTCATATAATAGCTGCATTCCATAAAAATGTTCCTATTTTGAGGTAGTTGATTTTGAAACAAACTCTGCCAAATAAAGTGTAAAAAAACCCCCACAAATTCTCCAAAGAAAGCAATAAGCGAATTCCCTAAAATCATTCTAAAAATAAGATCAAATAAGATGAAACATTTAATAGCCTGAGGTAGTGACAGAGAATCAGTAGTTCTTCTTAGCATATTTCTAGTTGCAAAAATCCCCCCTTTTATTCTTTCATGCATAAGCTCTTCTGGACAGGGGAAGAGTTGTGCAGTCTCCTAGAGAAGAGGCATGAGATGGATGGATGATATATAACTATCTACCGACAAACAGCAGGTAGGGCTGGGTACTTGCTAAGAGCCAAGTGACTGCTCAGACAGACACAGGAGAAATAGCAACTCTTGGCTTTGGGAAGTCAGCACTTGGAGATCTTAAAYAAGGATTGTACCTGCCTGAGGCTCTTTTCTTTCCCTTCCCCTTTCCTCTTTCACAGATGGAGAAGAAGAGYGACTTCCACTGGGAAGCACAAAGTCTGACAAGGTAAGTCAAGCAGAGGAAGGCTGCCCAGCAGGCTCTCTGAAACGGGAATCACCGCCCGAATACACAACGCGTGAGAGATGCTATAACGATTACGACCACAGAGGGGCTGTTCTTTCCGGAGCGGTTCTTGTAAGGAAAACTGTGACRGCATGTGATAATTTCTGGGATTGTCAAATTAAATGTGTCTCTTTGGGCAGCGAAATAGGCTTCAGGGAGAGGGTTTCAGTAATGTTTAATTCTCAGGGCTTCACAAGCAGCCAAGGTCATAAGTGAYGGCAGTATGACAAATGCCGCGGAGCTGCCAAGGTCCCAGGATAATCATCAGGCACTAACCTTTGGGGTTACTCCTCTTGCAACCAAGTGCTGCCCAGCACGATGTCTCTGAATACACTAGAGCTCTTCAGCAAGTGAAATCGGTTACATTTAACAAAAAACAGGAGATAGAACAATCCTGGGAAAGAAGAGCAAATAAACTGTAAACACATTAGCAAATAAAGATGAAATTACCGTAAGGAGAGGGGAGGCAGAGGAGACAAAGGTACCAGAGGGTCTCAAGTCCCCTGTACGGATTCTGTACAAAGTGGTGTTATCTATACAGTAGTTTGCTCCCATTTACTAAAGGAGAAAGTTGTGCTGGGAAGCACTACATGTATATATACATTTTTAAAAAGAGTAATGGCCRCCCTATCCCAGAACGGAGATACACCACAAAATCTAAACCTTCCTTTGGGCAAGACATTCACAAACACTTGAAGCTTCCCTAGCCATTACCAACCCCCAAAAGCCTTGTGCCTGATGCAGAAGACTGTCACAGACTCCTCTGCCAGCTGACCTGCACTGCATTTTCTGCAACTCTCTATTTATCTTCTGTGCATATTGGCGTAATCTCTGCCGTCAGCCAGCCTACCCTGAAGTGTATGCTGCATAAATTAAACCTGTGGCAGCCTCAACAGGTTATTGATTGACACCAAAGACGCAGTAAAGCCTTCCAGTAAAGGCCATGCCCTCCATGCAGCCACTTGGATCATGAGTATTAGTTTCTGCATCAGTCACATTCCTGCAGAAATTTGGTGGGCAGGGCACAGACACAATGAGAGAGAGAGTAGTTTTTTTCTCTCGTTTGATACCCCTCTGTCATGGATTCCCAACAAAAACTTTCTATGAGGAATGAGGGAAGTTGTGCACCAAAGCCTTTCCTTACTTCTCAGAAATAMCAGGAAAACCAGCTATCTCAGCCTCTCTTCCTAAAACCAGGAAGGACAAGAGCTATACCAGGGGATGAAAAATGAAATGTCAAAATCAAGACTGTGCTGCTGAAAAGACTGTAGTAGAGCAAGGCAGTGAGAGGACTTGATTCGGCTCCAATTCAAAGCTGTCTGCTGCAGAAGGTTAAGATGTTATCTGAGGCCATTACCTCACAAAATACTTCGAGTCAGTCATGTCAGTGGTTTTCGTTCTTTCCATTTCCTCGACTTTATTACAAAAGGTCACACTGTGTTGCAAATCCACAAGTAACAACTTGAGGAYGCTTGCCAGCCTTCCCTTTCGTACATGCTGTAGTAACAGCCACAGTTGGAACCAAGAGACATCCCTGCTCCAGTGACTCAAAGGGCGTTTTAACTAGGACCATGTGAAGTTGCAGGCCACATCTCATCCCATACATAGCAGCCTATTCAAAAAAAAAAAAGAGAGACAGAATTTCTATCACTATCTTTGCATGTAATGCATTTTGCATTAGAGCTAAAACTTAACAAAGTACTAAGGAGAAGCTCAGCCTCAAGTCCACAGACCCTCATTCGGGTTATATCTTTGAGCCAAAAAGCCGAAAACCAGAGAGGAGAAAATGGGGCTTTATTGGGAATTTAGACAATTTAACAGTGGTCCTTCAGCACTGCCCTTTCAGCTGTTCTCTCCCAAGAAAAAAGAAAATCAGAATAATTTAATTTCCAAATCAGCTTTAACTTTCCCCTGTTAGGCCTCCCCACAGTTAGGACAGACAGGTCTAATTTAAGGTAAAAACACTTCCCTAACATCTGTGGTGGCTCAACGTACAAACAACTCACCTAGAGTGGAGGTAGAGCCGTGTGCCAGCTCTAGAGAGCACTGCTGGAGCTCCCAAGGCCTCGCCCATTTCCAGGGTTACTCGGTTCAGACCTCAGCCCTCCAAGCACTGCGGGTGGTGATGTGTAGCTGACACCCAGACCAGGGTGAAAGCCCTTAAATCTATACTTAGGACAAAGTCGGCTTTATCATCAGGTGCTTTAAATACCTAAGAATACTCTCCATTTAAGAACCACCCACTACCTCCTCGTATGCAACATGCTGGGGCTGCGGTTCTGCCAATGTACATGGCATTCATCTTGCCAAGGTCACTGGCAAACTGTTCTGTTCTGATGGGCACATTCAGAGAGGAATTCTCCTTAGAAATAACTGAGATACTGTGGAATTAAAATTTCATTCARTCAAATAACACAGCTAAAGCACATATCGATGCCTTCATGCAAACTTAAGAGCAAAAAGCTGAACTGGGATGCTATCATGAAGAGTGTGCAAAATAAAGCAGCTGTCACTATGGATACAATGGCAGGACTGGGCTGAGCACTGTTATTTCTGGACAACCTCTGTTCTAGATGAAAGCAGGCAAGTTGTCTGGCACAAACAAACATACCAGAACCAAAGTACAAAGTGCTCTCGTTAAATCTCATGTATATTGACCCATTCAGTAGAACTCAAGTAAAAAAACAAAGCCTAGATCAAAACTGGAGAGAAGAAAGTTTCCAGACTGTTAGCAAATCTGACTACTCAGAGCAGACTTACCTAAGTATAAATTAGAAACAGCAGATAAGAGTAATTACTTAGGAAAATACTGGTGGCATAGCAGAAACTTTAGTAATCTTATAGGTAGATGCAATCAGAAAACTGAAAAGCTAATACTGTTTTAGAATATATATTCCTTTTCAACTCTTGTAATTGACATAAGAAGTTACTAAACTTCTATTTTTAACAAGGAACATATGTGACTGAACTGCAAGTAGATCTCTTTTATTTAGAAAGCCTCACACAGAGACTATAACATTGATAATATTTCCTAGATGTGGTTACTCCAGATAGTCTGATAAGACTTCTGAAGTTCAGGAAAATTAGATCTTGGAGAGCTTTGCTTTAAGATTGAGAGAAGGGACAACTGTTTTTGGAAGTAGTTCTTCTGTAGTCATCATTATTTTGGAATGAAATAAGTGTCTACATCCACTGTCTGCACAAACCTTAGCAGTTTATTTGTTTCAATATCAGAAGGACTGGCTACAGAGTTAAGTGTTTTTTTTGTTTAGTTTTGTTTTCTGCTAGTATAGATGGGCTTGTAGTTGGAAGACACTGCTACTTGCATGTGGATTTTAGCATCGTGGTTACTTCCCCCTCAAATCACGTACTGMACTGGCCCTTATTCAGACGAGACTGAAAAGCCACAGTCTAGCTCTGGCACTGTTATATTTTATCTGAACACAGTTTTAGATATGAAATCACCAAATTCACTCTGAAGCACATTATGCTTGTGGCATGTGGAAGACTTGCCAGAGGGCTATCACAGGCAGGGTTTCCAAAAAAGCTGAATGAGTTTTGACCTAGGACTTATTTAAGTGCCCAAGTGTGTGCCTAGCCCAATGGAACATAACTTTTTTTCACCTTCCTGAAATCCCAGCCACAAGATGCTATTTCTTACATTCTGCAGTCATGTTCTTCAAATTCATTGGCACTCCATGAGGAAGTATACAAATCTAAACCTGTACTACCACTGTAACTTGAATTTGCTGAGACACTTTCAAATCATTTCCATTTCCAGGAGGAATTAAACCAGGTGCTTTGTCTCTGCAAAGCAGCTTAAGCTAAAATCCTGATACCACTTGCTGCTCTCACATGGGGTCATGCTCATTAAATATTTAAGCCAAAATAACAGTAAATTGAGATGAGGGAGTAGCAATGTTTAGCAGATAAAGCTTAATCTCTCTGGACTTCAGTTGTTTGCTCCCTCTCCCTGAGGATCCATCTGCTTTAAGAGATCAATGGGACCACATGGGACAACACCAGCACTGTTTAAAAATCACAAGCTTAAATGAAAATGAGAACTGAGCTGCTGACCTCACCTAGGGTCATCTTACCACGTCAAGGCTGGGGTTATTTCCAGGGCAGCACAGGAGAGCTTTCACTGCAGCTGCTTGAATAGCACTTTGCCTGTGGATTAATGGATGACTTAGACTTCTCATTCTTACCAGCCTTTACAATTCAGGAGAACACAGAGGATTGCTTCTGAAAAAGTTGAAGTAAGAAGACAAAAGCAAGCTAACCTCGTGACCTGTAATGTGATGTTGTAGAGAAATCCACTCATCACAGTTACTCATAGTTTCTGGGAAAGGGAAAAGAAGGGATTTTCAAGAGAAAATAGTAACTTCTACATTACTTCAGAGGGGTATCTATCACAACCATCTGTTTCTGAGGCATTTGCATGATGTATAGGAAAGAGTAAATCCAGCGAGGATCAGTTACTGATAAAGAGCACTGTCAGCAAGGACTGAACAGACTTAAAGCAAAAGCCCTCTGTACTTCCACTGATCCTCCTAGTATCTAAACAAAAGAAACAATAAGGTGAAGTGGAAGAAGTAGCATTTTAGTAGCTAAACCTCTTCTCTTGTCACTGACCTTCTGTTTTCAAATTTCTATTCAATGAATATTTATTCACTCAAGGAGTTTCACAAATCCAACAAATAACAAGCTTAAATGAAAATGAGAGCTGCTTAAATGAAAAAGCAGAGCTGCTTTCAAGAATTCATGTCCTACATGCCCTGTCTGATCTGAGGTGCTGTGAAAAAGGTGCACAAAATCCTATTCACCGACAAGGTGATGCCGATATGATATTGTCACATAAGAATATGGCAACACAAGAACAGCTGAGCACATGGGCCCAGAGATGCATCCTGCCCAGTTTCCTGCCTCTGAGAGTGGCAGTCTGAGAGTCAAAGACCATTTTCAAGACGAAGCAAGTACAAACTGGTAACGTTTCAGAATGTTTTCCTTAGCTGTGAGGCTGAGGAAAGGCTGAGCCATGAGAAACAAGAGAGCAGTGACTCTCAAGAAGTCTTGGCGCTTCACTCAGACACCTTACAAACCCATCTAGAACAACGCCAGCTCTCTAGTGAGGGGTGCAGYAGTCAGCCATTGCTGGGGCCAATACTTCTGCTCAGTTTCCAGACAACTGTTAGCAAAAGCAGAAGTAGCAGCAACTTCCAATCCCATGAACCAAAGAGGGAGGAGGAAGATGGAGACCTGCAACAGATGGGGCTGCAATATGCACACATGTATGAGAATCCCAGTGAACTCAAACGAGGCTGCTCTGCAAGCTTCAGGTCAAATGTGTGACAAGCTGTTTGTCATCACTTGAGTGTTCRTCAGAGCTCTGCTACTGCACAAGCTATGCCTCCCCCTTCTCAGGCTTGCCCTCAACCTCCCCTAGACAACCTTGAGTGGCAGAATGTCATTATCCACAYTTGAAAACACTAATGTTTTCCTATGGTGGTGGTCCAGTAAAACGAGTAATCACTATCCTGTTTGAAGACTGCCCTGAGCAGATTAAAATTACAAAGATATTTCCTATAAATCAGAGAATAATACAGAAAAACACATCACAAGTTAGTAGGGCAGTTGCACACAGGCATACATACATACACATGAAAATATATAGGACAATTATGTATCAGTACTGACTCTCTCCAGTGAATATTGTGTCTTTTCTGCCTCTTAGTTAACCCCACCAATATTGATAGGTCATGAGCAAGCCATGTGCACATATGCATACCACACTACTACGGAGTAGGAACAGTCAAAAATCAATTTGAAAGCTCACCACTGAATTGCAGTGGTGAATAGTCTCCTTAATATAAACAAATAAAATGAAAATAAAATAAAATTCATGGACTGAATTAGACAGTGGGCAATATTCACACCATACAGTCAAGTCGGAAGGAATTTGGAGGGAGAAAGCAGTCCCCGCTTCTAACTCCTCCATCTCTCCTTTTTTCTTCATTTAGATCAATTCTTTGACTTGCAGCCTTTCAGCATTTTTTTTCTAGCACAAYTGACTGCACCTGAGAAAAGCAGGAGATTTCTAGGCCAGCTTCACCATCCRGGCTGGATAATACCATCAAACGACAGCTGAAGCTGTGTGCCTATAGTCATTAAGTACAACTGTATCCTGAGACAGCCTTTTCAAATGAGATGAGGTCCTTTTTCTCTCTCTTACCAGTTGACTATATTCATGGCCTAGATTTCCATGACCTTCACTTTTCTAGGCAATCGATTGATTTATATTATCATACGGGTCAAAATATACACACAAAAATCCCATGACTTAGAAAACATAAATGTCCAGATGTAAAAAGCCTAACATACACAAATGCACTATCATTTATTACTCCAGTAAAGCTGAAGAATCAGAGCATAAGTATGAGCTCAGAAGGGGCTTAGATATTCTGCTGTTCTTAACAACAACTTTTTTTTTTCTTTTTTTAAGTAATAATGAAACGAGAAAACAGTTAGCTACATACTTGGAAGATTCCTTACCTTACTGTTTTCTACACTGTTTTGAAATCCTAGCTTTCCCAGGGTCTTTCTTCAGTTTCATTCAATAGAGCAGGTTTTGACTTCAGGACAAGTTATAGGAAGAGGTCCAAATCTCAGCTTTATGATTCATCTCAACTGGTTCAGCAACCATCTAAGGAAAAGCAAAACATAAATTTAAGTTACCAGTAACTGCTAATGTCTTCACTCAGATCTTCTCCTGTAAGATCCTAAGCAATAACTGCAATATCGTTATTTAAGTATCTAAAAAATTGGAATTTGAAAACTTGGACTCTTAGTAGCAAAGAACTCCATCTCTCAGAATAAAATGATATTTAAATTCAAGATGTACTGCTTTTCCATTCATGCTTCCTTGCTTTTATCACACTCAAACCATATCACTTGAAAGGAGAACACTTGTGTAGGACCATATGTAATGCAAGAGAAGGAAATATTTGGATATCAGCWTTCAGCATCAAATTCTTTAACCTAATTTCCAAATTCACATCTTCTTCTGCTTTGAGAGGTTACAAGAGTAGAAGGAAAAAGTACAATTGGCTTCTTTTACCTTATAAATAGCACAGGCAGCTTCATTCCATTACTAATTCATCAAAGTGTTTGAGCTGTAACACTTCCTCAACAAAAAGGTCAATCCAATATGGGATATGCGGGTGTAACAGCTAATTATCTCCAAAGCTGTATTTCTATCTTCTGCTCAAACTGGCTTGTTTTAGCTTCCAATCACGTTGCTATGTTACTGCCTGTAATATTACAGAGACCTGTTCTGACTAATATTTGCTCTGCACAGAAATTCGGTCTTCTCTTATCCTTCTCCTGGTAAGTCAAATAAACTGAAGCCCTTCAGGTTCTCATCATTAGGCCAGTTTTCCAAATCTCGTCTCAGTCTTTTGGCCTTTTTTTTTCTGCCTTTCTCACTTCAATTTGAAACCATTTGGGCTCCTCTCTCAAAAGAACTACAGGATGTCCAGCAGTGGCCTGGCAGAAGTTCATGCAAATCTGAAAGACTAAATTCTGGGAAAGAACTACAAATCTACACAGAACAGTCCATAAGTGTCCAAAAAAGAATCCTTTTCCTCACCACAGTTTTCATAAAGTCTCATACACACAGGAAAAAAAAAAAAAGTCTCTCACACCTCTGCTTTTCAGTCTGAGACGGCTGTCGGTGTGCCTGCCTGTGTAATTTGTATGTCCTACATGTGAGCTTCTGTACAGTCCATTTATTTTCTTAAAACTATCTCTTAACTCTAAACTGTCTCTTTTTAAAATAAACAAAAACGTCAAGATATTAAGCATGTGATGTGAGAGCTCAACTCTGTGGCTTGCAGAGATGATGGAAACAGACTGCACCTGTAATCAATATTAGTAGAAATATCTGTAAGGCATGGATGTCACTGCCATTGACATTCTTTTACACTTTTCTCAAGACAAGTAGATCTCTGTGTCTAAAATAACATGTTGATTTATGGTGCRTCTATATGAATTTAATTAACTGAAATTAACATATGATGCAGCTTTTAGAAGAACAGACTTAGAACAAAAGAAAAATTTTTTTAGAAGAAAACCACTTAGCTTTCTGGAAGRAAATAACCTGGGCTCCATTTGGATTTGCAGCTGGCCCTTGTTCTAGGGCTTCCTGAACTCACACTTCGCTGACTCAAGTCAGAAAGATGCTTCCTCTTTTCAGCGAACAGAGAAGAACGTAGCACAGTGTAAACACATCCACGGTAGCTTCRTATTAACTCAGTTTTAACTAAAAATGCTTTTGCAACAATACAAAACTTGGAAAAGTCTTGTATTAGCTCATGTTGAGACTGTAGTGCACAGACGGCTCGCAGTGCCACCATTAGCCAGCCTAAAACCAGCCCAGGAATCTGTACAGTACATTGCAGTCAATTCTGCAACCACAGCTTAAGCGTTCCCTTCCAGACGTATAAGGAATCTCGTATTATTACGGTTCAAGTTAATAGCCTGCTAATCAAGCCCTTATGCCTCAGAGATGGCTGCARTGCGCACAAGCTATGCAAACATGGTTTTTGGTGGTGAGCCACATGGGCTGGCCTGCTCCAAGTTTTATGTGAATCTCAGGTTCTTCTAAATCTGACACCTCAAAGCAAATACCCTGAAAACTGCAGGATCTTCTCTGATTTTCCTTACAACTGTGCAAAGCTAGGCATTTCGTATGCTTTAAACAGCAAAACTACTCATCAGCCCAAATCATTGAAAAGGTCTCCAAGTTTTAGCACGTGTTTGTAAAAAAAGGCCAAATTTACTTAACTGAGAAACAGCAAAATCTAAAAGCAGTATATGTGATTTAATTCTGAATATTTTGTGTAGTTTTGCCTACAAAAAACCAACAGTGAAGGACAGCATTTCATTTTACATAAAACAGATTCTACACAGACTTGATGAGACAAATGCTCAAAGAACTTCTTTCTTGCACGGAGGCAAACTTGCAATTACACGTTGACTCCTGAGTCAATGTTTGCCTGTCAAACTGAATTAGCATATGTCTACCTGATCTACAAATAACACTTTTGCTAGTGTATTCAAAAAAGGCAGACATGCAAATTTAGCATATGYCCATGCAAAAGATGCTCTTTGTTCAGTTGAGAACTTAAAACATGTCAACATTTCCATAGCTGTCCTAGATACCTTCCAGTCCAAAGACTAGTCTTGAGAACTGGGTGAAAAGCAGATCATTAGGTTCCAGGCTGTGTATATATGTGCAGGTATAAAAGCAGCTGCTCACCTGAAAATCGAATGCCGATTTGGACCCATTCTGCTTTGCAAAAAGCAAGTTTGCCTTTTAATACATTTTATAATTGATATGTCACAACTTTTATGAACTGTATGCAATATTAGCATTCCTATTTTAACTAGCAGTGTCTTTTACTCCCTAAAAATCAAAATACTTCTGTGCAAAACAACTGCAGGGCAAATTGATGCATCATTTAATTTGCCTRTTTTACAAAATTAAGCCCCGAGGCTAAAGCGTCTTGCAGTCAGCTAGCTCCTATCCAGATCAACGAGCTGAGGCAGCATCCACCTCTGATGTACCAAAATGTTGCATCTTTGCACTCCACAGCTGTTTAATCAAGGCTGCCGCAACACAAGCAGTTTACTGGAGATGCCACCTGGAAGAACACGAGGATGGCAGCACTGGAACCACCTGGCTTGGACAGCGCCGCAGCTGTTCACCTCCGGAAGGAGCTGCGGCCGTTGCCTAACACGCCAGTTGTTATGTGACTGCATGGCTCCTGCCGTCACAAGCTCTGGCTCGGACTCGCAAGCTCTGCAAGACATGTGGGGATGATTTAAAAGTTACCTTCCTCAGCCTCCTTTGCCAGAAGCGAGTTGTCCCCCTCTGATAAGGGGCAAAGTGTAAAGCAATAAACAGCAACCTCTTAGAAACACCCCAGCAGGAGTTGCTAGAGGTCAAGAATCACAGTCCTGCTACTGCTGCAGCCCTTTATTTACTGTCCAATGTCAAATGTGTGAACTGATTTAGGGGTTGCTCTGTTTTGCCTACCAAGGCACTATTCTATATTTAACACRTTATTGAATAAAAACACTTTTTGGATACCTCAAGTATGGGAGGCTCCATACAAAATTTAATTCTGCCTTAAATCTTCCTGGAAAAGTCTTGCACTCCCCAGTTCCTAGAGCACTAATTTTCCTCTCTCTGCTCAAATCTTCCAGCAAGCAGCTATATTTTATTAGTTCATAAGAGAGGCCTGTGGTTCCTTCCCTTGCACGGAGGATTTGACTGTACTACTTACTTTGACATGCTCAGTTTCCACCTGCATTTCATATAGTTCTGCTGTTCAGCTGCAGCAAATTACTCAGCTGCCAGACAAAAACCCCCAAAAATGAAGCTATGGTTTGGCATCAAGGTAAGTGGTGAACATAAAAAAAAACCCCTGTGACACTGTGCAGAAACACTATCCTTGCAACCAGCTACAGCAAAAAAGAAAGCAGCATTGAAAATATCCTGAAACATTCCGGGCTGACAATTACATTTGTCTAAAAAAATATTTGTCTTTCTGCCCAAAATAGCCTCTAAAGTAGATGAAGAATAAGAGCTGCCTTTATACCTGGTCTTTGGAAACTACATTGAGTCCACTTGGTGGGCACAGTCCAAAGATCATAGCAGGCAACAGGAGGCTGCTGGCTTCCCTGGACTTTGACTTACTCTCTTGATTGCTTTCAAGTGCTGACAGTGCAGCGATGTTTTATTCTTGCTTTTATTTATGCTATAATATCATTCACAGTCCTTCTCTTGTCCCAACCCAGCGTCCTCTCAATTTTGCATATAAGCTCTCACTGATGTTATCCATCTGCCCTTTTGTTTGCATCCAGCTGGCCCAGGACAGGTGGGAYTGACCTCCCCGGATGCGTCAGCAATTCATCGCTGCCATATTGCTCTTTCTTAGATTACTTTTCCAAAGATCAATGTAGTTATTTAGACTAATTCCATTATACATATTCCAAAGCATTCCAGTTTTCAATACAAAGATATACCAGAAGGACAGAAATTCAGTTAATAGAAATGGACGGAGCTCTTTAGAAAGCACTTGTACAAGGAAGGCATCTGACCTCATCAAGGGCAAATCACATTTTAATGGATAAAAGATCTTCATCACCACTGGAAAAAGAGAAGAGAGGAGGAGAAGAGAGGAGGAGAAGAGAGGAGGAGAAGAGAGGAGGAGAAGAGAGGAGGAGAAGAGAGGAGGAGAAGAGAGGAGGAGA
>PTEX01000036.1:3555782-3577679 GCA_003342815.1 Eudromia elegans | reverse complement strand
GAGGAGAAGAGAGGAGGAGAAGAGAGGAGGAGAAGAGAGGAGGAGAAGAGAGGAGGAGAAGAGAGGAGGAGAAGAGAGGAGGAGAAGAGAGGAGGCAGTTTAATACAGGATGGCATTGGAATTAACGAAAGAAAAAGAACAGTAGAAGACGGACATGGTGGAAAGAGGTACAATAAGAAAAAGTACTTCTCCCTAGACCTTTAAGTAAAAAAGTACCCAAGCTAACATGCCTGGAAAATTTTCTACGGATTGATGCAACTCCTTGTAAAGAAGTCTTTGCCTTCTTGGTTATTCATCTTATCAGTAAGACCATTTCATCTCTTATTTAAAAGAAACTGTCTCAAGCAAAAAGTTTTTCTGCCAGTTAGAATACAATCCAAGGGGGATTTTCTTCAAACTATTATAGCGGACATCGGGCCTTTGCTGTTCTTGCAGATTCACATTTTGCCGAGCATCTGCCCTTAATAGAAAAAAGGTTTTTGTTTGTTTGGCCTTTTAATAAAAATAGAGACTTGCAATAGTCCTCTTAAATGAATACTTGGTCTAGGAATATATTTTACAACAAGTACAATATGAATATCTAGGAAAATATTTTTCCAATATCTCCTAGTGACTGGAAAACATCAAAGCATATGTATGAGAATCCCAGAGCTTCAGCTTTTGTCCAAGTTAATGACTTTTGCCTTCAACATCTTGTAAAGGGGAAGCCTACTTCTGTTCATTACTTTGAATTGGAGAGGTCTAGAGGTCTCTGACTCACATTAAGAGTGGCTGCTATTGCCTTCCTATTAATCTCTTGCCATATGCTATTGCCAATACTCCTTCTGCATTCCTTTCCTTGGAAGTCTTACTCACTCTATTTGACATTCACGTGGGCTCGTGTATGGGCATTGGCTTGGACAAAACACAGACATCCAAAATGTTTTTCTAGGTTTTTTTTTTATCTGAGTAAGCTATTGAAGTATCAGGTAGATATTTCATCCATTCTCCCATTACATTATTTTAAGATCTGTCATTACAGGCTAGTTTTCGAAGTTCTCCATCCTCAGAACAGCAAACTGGAATATGGAGAAATGACCATATTGGCTGTGGAGACCTCCTAAGAAGTATGAAATCTCATCTAAGCCACCAAAATCAGTCACTAGTGAGAAATGTCTTTTAGAAAATGAGGCTTGCGGTGCCTGCAGAACTTCTCATCTAATTATAAACTTTTTTTAATGAACTTTCCTGGGGTTGTGATTCACGGGCTTATCCTCAAACATACAGCTAAATCTCACTGACCTGGAGCATGCCTCCAGGTAAGTGCTGCGCTAAAATCTTACTGCACTCCCTATTTCATACCCATACATAGATCTTTCTTTTTCATTCATTAGAACATCTTCTTTGAGCTATGAACTAACCTACTTCCAGGAAAACAAATCTCTGAACTAAACATGGCCTGGCTGCCTAAAGCAGAGCCAGATGCAGACTTTATAAGCCCTTTCACTGCGTTCAAGACAAGAAGCTTGGATTCTGGTTTAAGGACRTTGCTAAGCCTAAACACAAATTAGTATTTACTGACTTCATTCCCTATTCACCACATACCTTGCTACTTGGTGCATTTTATAATTAGAGTTAAGAAAACATTGATCTCGGGTATTTTAATCAAACCCACGAACTTTTTTTTTTTTTGCAAGAATTAGAACAAAACAGCAATCTGCCTTTTTTTTTTCCAAAATTACAAAAAAAAAAAAAAAAAAGATGAATTACTGATTGTCCTAAGAAACAATATAACACTAGGATTTTTCCTTTTAGTTGCTTTGGAGGAGGACTGAATTTCACTTAAGCTCTGTAATATTTATAAAATGAAAATACAACAGACTGCAATAAGTGGAAGGCATAAATAATATTCCACATTTATTGGATTATTCTGGGTTTTCCTGATCATAATGATCGCAGAATATGAATTCAGCGCTTTCAATAATCATAGTCCTCAGGTGCTGTTAAAAAGAACATCTGACTCTTCCCTCCTATGCGGCTAGTACATGTGGCAAAACTATTAAGCTCCAGACTAAAGCCAGTGTAAAGCTGGAACGATCTCCCACAATCATTTGAAAAGCTTAGGAATGAGCTGAAAAAAAGAGAAGYGTCTGTTGCCTCATGAGGTATCTGTCTGCCTTTCTCCTGAACAGCTGTGTTTCGTCTAAGTAGCTGAATAATAGATAACAGAAGTCACTGTCCACTTAGGTTAGTTCATCCCTGCTAAGAGAGAACGGTGATGACTAGGGACAACTCTACAAATCTGCTTTGCACACTGCACAAGTGATTCCGCAGGGCTTTGCCAACCCACGCGCATTCCTTAGCACTGCTGCTGCATTCACCACCTGACAAAAAGAAAGGACACCGGCAGGATCTCCTCTCCTCTGCTGCCTTCTGGGCGTTAGATTCTGTGCGTAAAAGATGGGCACAGTTATTTTCTTGTGCTATGTACATGTTTTGGGAGTCTTTTTGTATTCCCATGGTACATGCAATGAGGCTTCTTCATGAGACAGACAACAGCTACAAGACAATTCAGATCTGACTTTCTGATTGAAGGCAACTGCCAAGTCTTATCTATTCACTGCTTTTTGGAGTTCTGATTTGAGTGGCATCTCCTTCGGATAAGCAAAGCCAAGCCACTTCCTGTTTTGTCAGTGCTAATGCACTTGACTCTCCAAGGGAGAATTCTGTGTTGTAGAAAAATAAATTGATTTTTTATCACCTCACATATAACTAAAGAACTGCCACCTCCACAACAATGACTCTCCTTCCCATAAACAGCCTGGGTGAATATCTAATGTGCAGTTCTTCTAACCAGGTCTATGGATTTCATAGGGCAATGGCCTCTATTTGACTGAGAATAGAGGTTAGGATCCAAGACTGAGGTTTCTTTAGCTATTTAAACAAACCAAAACACACTTTTTTTGAGCCATGGTGTGCTTCCCATTCTTCCCACACACATGCATATATAAATGATACTTGCTTTGAGAACCTGAAAAGAAAAATCACCTTCAGTAATTGAACCTACTGCTCTAAATGARGTACAAGCTAGGTTTTCCCATTAGGGTTTTTATTCACTCGCAGCCATATGCCATCTCAGCAGGCCACCACAGGCTAGACAGAAACATGAACTCCCTACTATCATACTGTTGATGTTGGCTGTCAGGCTACCATGAAACCAGCTCCACAGGAAAGTCTAATATTTGAACTTTTCACTCTTATTTCATTTTATTAGACAGCAGTGAGGGTAGCTTTGTRAGAAAGGTTGTGCTCAAAACTGGAAATGCTGGCAGGCAAAATGCAGCTGTCTTACCACACTCCTTACTAGGAGATGGCCTTTACTGGGACATACTGAATTTTCTGATGGAAAATTCAAAGCTTTCTGAACGCACAGGTGCACAGCCTGGGATTTGTAGGGTGAAGGGGTGAGAACAGAAAGAGTCCACATGGAACAAATGCCAGCAAAGGTTTTGGACTTTGCTGGAATTYGCACTGTAAAAGCACAGGCCTGAACTGCATAGCTGGCATTTTTTGGAGCCTTACATGATAACGGGAATTCAACTCCACTCTCCCGTACAGTGGYTTGAAAATCCTAATCTAAGGTTCAAAGAATGACATAATAACATGTTCATTAAACTAATGGGACACATGCAGTAGCTGAAGGCAGAGGCCTCCTTTCTGAAGTAATGAGGAAAAAYGAATATTCATAATTGCAATTGGGAGCACTAGAAAGAAAGCTTAAAACCAGGCTACTAACCACAGGCAATATTTCAGAACAGGCATTTAGAAGCAGAAATCACTTCTGATGACCTCAGGAGAAATACTTACCATTTCTTTGATACAGACTAAGCTAAATACTTATACATATTTTAGAGAAGCAATGACGCAAATCACATACACAAAACCAGTTCCCAAAGAAAACTGCAGAGCTTTGTCCTTGACTGCACAAGGACATATGGAATAGGAGCCTAAACAAAGTTTTGGATTAAACTCTAGAGACACTTGATGGGTGTAGATAAACCAGATTACATCTAATGTTTGTCATATTTTTTTCTCTGGCCTCTATTACGTCCTATGCTACAGAAAAAGACTCAAGTACCATAGTACATCTTCCACAAAATCACTGTCACCAYGCATTTCTTGATCTTTTCTTTGCCCTTCCTTCTGCAGCATGACAAAGCATTTTCTAAGGCACCACTATTGAAAAACTTGAAGCAAAAATGAGAAAGAAAATCTAGGACAGATACTGCTACTGTGCTTTTGGGCAAAACCCTCCATAGTCAGGAAATGCAACAGAGTACTTAATACCATGCTGGGCTGCAACAACACACACTCTSACAGCAACTTCACCCCAAGAGAAAGTGCAGAGTTAACTCCCCAGTGTTTCTCTGGCAGTAGCCTTTATGTTTATCCTTTCAAGGCAAGTTAAARATGTTTGCTTTTTCTCAGGTTTAGCAAGTTACCTGTAAAGTAACACCCAACATAAATCTATTAGTTCTAAATGTTCATATTTGTTTTCTCTATTTAAATATATATATAATGTAGTAAAAACAAACAAAACACTAAGTCTTACTGATTTTAAACTTTTAATACTAGTGAATTCCTGATTAAAATGGACTTCCAAATTGATCAATTCATTTTTAAGAAGGAGATGAATATTTTTTCAGTTTCAGTTTGGGTTAGAACTCTTGGAATTAAACTCAAACTTAGGGTTCTCCTTAGTGAGGAGGAACTGATCTAAAAATGTAAATAAAAGCCTGTATGTCTAAAATTTTAATAATCTAATGCTTAAAGTTCTGAGAAAATGCATAACCACCTTTCCAAGAAATCAGTTTACATAACTGRAGAGCAATTCTAGCCTGTTGCTCTCTACACGTACGTAATACAACATGCTCTGCATTTTATAATAGGACATGTCAAATACTTGAGCTATAATCACAATGTTGGGAGCAGTTCAATCTGTGAAATGAAACTCACCATGACATACTTGGAGCCAAGAATGTGACTTAGGAAAATCCTAACTTGCGACCACTGTTCATGAAACCCAGCTACTGATCAGGGCAGTTGTGAGGGAATTTCTGTAGGGCCTGTAAGATGAATACTCCTGATTTATACTGACTTTTACATTGACTCAAGGCACTCATTCTTCTGGGAGACTCAATACYGGCTTATATCAACTTACGAAGGGATGTGTACAAACTCATGGGGACAACTKTTGACCTATGCCAACGAACCATCCAGGCACAGAGCAGAGGTAAGTAACCAGTTTGGTCTGCTAGAGCTAAGCCTCACAATTTCACACACAATGCACACTGGCTGTTGGCTGAAGCGCTGTATGCACGGTAGCACTACGCTGTCTGACCTAACCCCCTGCCAGAACATCCTTCACACCAAATGCAATGCTCACACAGGGTCTGAGACTGTTAAGTCAGAGAAATCAGAAAGCTATTTTAATGTTTATGGCTAATTATAACTTGCACTTAATGCTGGTATCAAGAATCCTCTTCTAACCACAGAGAATGCAAGCAAAAGGGAAGCCACACAGATGTCATAGAGATGCCATATTATCACCACCATCTAACTCTTCCAATCATAGTGGTTGAAATCTCCATCGCTACATAATGTGTCTTCAAAAAAAAAAATCAAGTCATTTTATGAAAGAAAGTTTTCTCTGCTGTAGACCGTAAAAGGGCTATAAAACTAAGTCACTTGGAAACAAGCATTTAATTTCTTTCTAACTAGGAGATCCAAAATCAAAAGACCACAGTCGGTGATTTAACTGTAGACACTCTCCRTTAGTCCTTGAGATGGGATAACTGAGCAAGATCAGTCTGCATGTTCTGAGAAGACCTTTAAGAGCTACTTTTGCCAAATCTGTGTAAATGCTAACCTCATCTCAGACCCAGGACTTGAAGTGGTTCAGCAGAGTATTAAAAGCTGCCAAAGGGGGAAAAAAACACCCTTTACAGACATTAAACATCAAATAGGCCTTCAGTGGTTTCGGTTCAGCACCCAGCAGACTTGCATTTATGTCATGAAAACTGCTACCATAATCTAAACTCAATTTTTGGTAGCCTCTTAAGGGAAATCGGTGACTGAATGGGAACGGTTTCACTGCTCGTGTCTGTCCTAAAGAGAGGGAGAAGCATTTTGAAAATGCAGGCAAACACATAACAAATGTGCATCTAATGCATCTGTATTGCAAACATGCAAAGCTCCAGCAGCGGTCTAAGTAAAAGAAATAARGGAGAATACCTCTAAACATTCCGGTAAGTTGCAGCTCTGTCACACATGCCTCATGAGAGGCAGAGCAGAGGTGTGCAGTGTTTTAGGYCAGTTTTGGTCCAGTTTAAAGTTATTGCTGCTGGTTTGAAGCAAAAGACTCCCTGAAGACCACATGCCATAGATTACTTTCCTCTCCAGGCCTAAGTTCTGGGCAGGGGTAACGAGAAAGCGTTTAGTAATGTTATATGGACAACGGAACTTGCAGCTCAACTGAACTGTTCTATCTACATCTGAGTAAGAAGCTTCAGATTTCAGCTCAATGCAGGAACTGGCAGTGAAACAACACACTTTAAAGGTCATGAAGCAGAACCATCACCCTCCATAGAACCACAAAAGTGAAAATGCATAAATTAAATGGAAATATTTTCACTTATACCTGAAAATTTYTGTTGTGACGCCTTTCCTCCAGGCCCCAAAAAGTTGGAGCTGACGTCTAGCACACACTGTGGCCAAATCACCAGGAACTAAGTCAGCTCCTTCTAGACAAAAGACTTAGCATAGACCAGAGACACTGTACTTTTTTACTTCTGAAAGGCWGAGGCACAAACTGCTTGTGGCCTCAACCTTACACAGCACAACAACATTACCATTGAAGCTGCCAGGTGACACCCMTGTACACAGTGGCTTTCTGTCTGGCAAGCACTGGATTTTATGGACTAATACTGGCTACCACATATCCCATATTGCAGATTACTTGAAAGTAATGGGATATGAAGGGCTTTATATGCCATGCAGAAGCTGCCAATGAGTTTGATATGCAATACTCCTCTGAAGAAAAAATTCAAAGGGTTAAATAGGGTTAAATCAAGGGACACTTTTTTTTTGCCGTTACCCGCATTGAGCCTATCTTCCAAGCTGAAATGATGTGAGCAAATTCTGTCAAAATTAACGTATCTTTCAGAGGACATAAAAAAAAAATTGAGCAACTGTTTTTCAGAGCAAAATCATCTAGGTGAAATGAAAACTGTATTCTGGCATTTCATGCAGCATGCCTGCCTTAACCATAAGGCAAACGCACTGGGCTTCATCAGGATGCTGCTTAAAATCCGAACATTGCTGGGCTTGCAAGGTCTGTTCTAATCCCACAACAGATCTCAGCTCTTTTATTCTGCTATCTTGCTCTGCACAGATCCCCCTTTAAAGCTAATGGATGAAGCATGTATAGGGGGACCAAACTACCAAATCCAAAGAGAATTCTGCTCTAAATGTAACACTTCAACATATTTTGACTGCTCATACTAACAAATCCAGATGTTATTCTCAGATTTGTTCTTCAGTGAGTAAACCATCTTTCCGTTACYGTTTTAATGGTGGTTGATCACTTGCAACTGGGAAGTGTTTCATTTTGAAGAATGCATTCTGCTATGGAGACTCCGATCTTAACTAGCTGTTTCTGTTTGGAAAGTAAAGCTCCAGCAAATGAAGCATAATGGAGAAGCACTTATGAAATGGTTACACTGATTAGACTGCAGCAGGAATGAGCTGCATAGCTTAAAATAGCCAACACAGAGTAAATAGGAAACCTCTTTGGGCTGTTTGACATTGTGGTCTGATCCTGGAGACAGTTAATAAACCTAAGGGCTGGGAATGCAGTATACAAATTCTGACCCCATTTAAACACAATTATTTGAACAATACAAAATGAAAAGAGATCGAATCTAAAACAGTTTTCCATGAGATAAAGATCTATAATTCATAAAATATTTATAATGAATGGATATTGCTTTCTCAAAGGCACTGAAATTACCAACTTAGCAGCTTCTTCATTGAAAAATGACGCTATTTAACCTACTTTGCAGCATGCTACATTCACAGAGAGTAATCTAAAGAGCTTACCACATTTAATTGCTTATTTGTTCCTTCCCATATTTCTGTACAACATCTTATAAAAGTCTTTCAATAGAGAATTTCAGAACAGCATTTTTATAAAATATAACCAAAGAAATCCATCCATTAGCTTGCTATGGTTTAACAAAAGTGTAGGTTATGTATAAGAAGTTATTTATAGAAAATGCAACATTTTCCACATTTTTCTAGCTAGCCTTGATGTGTTAAAATTGTGTCACACAACCACACAGTGAAAAGACATCTGCTTAAACATTTTAAGGCAACCACATAAAGTACAATGAACTTGAAATGTTTAGAACTGTATTCTGATCTTATTAATGATTTTATACTACTTAAATCCCCTTAAATTCAGTGCAGTTATTCCACTGCCAGGAAGAGACGGTGCCCACCTTTTTTTTCCCCTTTAAGTTTCAAGTTCCAGGCTCTGACTGAGTAATGTTAGAAAGAGGCAGAATTCCATATGAATAAAAGACAGTAAAAATGTTGGGTGTGCAGTCTGCAGAGACACACGTGCAACTCTCTCAGTTGTCCTAGAACAAATAGAGGATTTGGTTGGAAAAAGCTGCAGAGGTCCTCTAACCCACCCCTTTCCCCTGTGAAGCATCTGAGCAGGATCTATATCTAAAYCATTCTTGACATATATCTGCCTGWCCTTAAAATCTCCTGTGATTCCATTCTCTCAAAAYCTTCCATTCYTTGCTTTACTATCAATTTTATAGTMAAACTATTTGGCATTGAAACCAGATACGCGCTTATGAAGATAAGCTGTAAGAATTAACAACTGGTCCATGATGCGCTCTTTCAGTCACAATAGACACAYCCTGTCAAATAGTATAGCCAACTATTTAAAAATTTGTTAAAGTCTCTCCCTATGTGATGTGATGACATAAACACAAACAAATTTATGAAAATGTTAATCTCACAGAGTCTAAAAACTACTCCTACAACATAGCTATCATACAGAAATAATAYAACTATAAAACATGCATAATGTCAAAGAAATAAGTGAGATAGGGATGCTRCGATAAAGACCAAATCTTTCAGAGTAGAAGGAATTCATCACTCCATATGGAAACAAAAATTCTTCTAGTTCCATCAAATAATGTACACCTCGACATTCCAATTTCCGTGACCAATTAGTTGAGTTGATCACTTTGCACTGAATTTAGGCACTCTATTGTTTGAAATTATGCCTATACAACCATCAATACTAAACACAAACTTTTTGTTAACTCAGGAGACACTTGGACTTCAAGCTAATACTCAAAATACCTCTCTGAACCTTGTACCAACACCCTTCCCTTTTCCATCCCCACTTGCCTGTAAATATCAACAGATCAGGCAGTAGAGATGAACAAAATTAAATATCACTCTCTAGTTAACCGGTATCCTGAAATCAGCTTTGATAAAAGAGAATGCCTTATGAAGAAGTAAAAGATAATTTCCTTATTTAAAATATTAGAAATAGAACTTCCACGATAAATTWTCAGTGAAAAATTGTTCCAGTCAATCCTAAATGGAAAGTCACTTGTATTTGCAAGGGGAAGGCTGGTTTTGAATGGATTAATTACCTTTCCAGCTTTTATATTCAACTCTAATAGACTCAGAATCACAGTAAATCAACAGATGGATGTCATCATCATACACAGTACATAAAACATCATAAAACAGAGATGCAAAACATTTGTTAATTTTGCAAGGAAGAAGGTGMCAGAACACTAATACATATGGCCAAGGACACAGTTCCGGTACATCAGAAATCAGTTCCAGGGCACCATTCCAGGCTCTTCTAACTCCAGATTAGCCCARATAGCACAGTTTCAGAATACCTGTCATAGCCTGAAACACTGGAAAAGAACTGGACTAAATTTACATATAATCTCCTGAGTATATTTTGTAATTTTGAGGGGGAAAAATAGCAAAGACTATTTGAGAATCACAGTTTTTTAGCTTTATGAAGAAAGGGTCTGGTTTGATTTATAGTTACATGATTTATTGCCACATCTGGTAATATAAACCTATAGAGTTTGATGAGGGAGGAAATGTCGCTTGATGCTTTTATAATTAAAATAGACAATATAGAGATAGTTTACACAATGCGACTATTTTCTTTGTGAACGCTTACCTAAAACCTTGTACCAGGACCACTAGGGAGATTTCATTCAAAACTAAAATCCAGATTGCTTTGGATCCACATTTCTATGCTTTTCATCATCCTGAATGGTTTATGGCAAACAAGTATGACTTTAAATTCCCCTTGCTCACCTGTATGAAATTATTAGAGGGAGAAGAGTTCTTTTTTTAGAAAGAATAGGTTTCTTGGAGGATGTGTCCACARAGGTTGACTTACTGAAGGAAGCTGAAATGTCCCACACGTTTGATAACCGCAACCTACAGCTGGAGTTTCAGAAGAAATGACACACAACAGAAACACAACAAGGTTCTGACCTCTTGGGGAAGCCAGAAGGTCCAAGCTGAGGTGCAACTGTGGAAGCTACTCTGTGCACATCACATTCCAAACTCTGGCTCCAACTSTTCTTGCCTAGTCCCTGAAAATGTGGCCAAAAGATCTGTGAAAAATCTAACTTCACGTGCCCGAACCATGTACTTAGGACAGTGACACAAAGTTGAGTTTCCCAACATCCAAGAAGACTTTTTTTTTTTTTTTTCCCGCTCTTTCCTCTGTCCCTTTTACTGAAGCAGATAAAACAACAGAAACATTCTCTGATCATGATTAAGAAACTTGCAACATGTTTTAGGTGCAGAAATTATTTGCCTTTTTCACACACAACACTTCCCCTTGAGCCATGCTTTCACAGCTAAATATAGCTTGGTCCTGCTACAGAAAGACTGATGAAGAAGGCAATACCCTAGAGAATGTAAATAATTAGAAGGGTTAACCCAAGACCCAACAGGCTATTAAAATGCATGAAATTGAAAAGTAAAATGAGACTCCATTTTAAAAAAATTCTTTGAAGAAGAACAGATAATGGCAGAGTTGTATTTCAAGTTACAGGTGTTGTTTGCCAAAATMATTCTTAAGCAATATGAAAGGAACATATCAGCTCAGCAACAGGTTTAGACCTCGGCAGAAGCTAGAAAAGACAGGAAGCAAGTAAGGGGAATGCAGAGCACATTTCTTAAGTGGTCTGAAGATAACAGCATGGCAATTTTTTGGTGCTGATTTATCTATTGATGATCCAGAAGAGTATCAAAAAAGTTATCCTTTACTATTTGGATGTATAATGTGAAATACAATTTCTGTTTACACACATTAGAAGAGCATGGGAACTGTGAAATAACCCTCCTAATAACAGCTGAAGGAGGACTTACCTGGAGATAACGATCTATCATGCCATAGACAAGAAGTGTCATAACACAATTCTAAACTGTGTTAATATGAAAGCATAAAAACCTGAAAACATAAAAAAAAATCAAAACAAAACAAAAAAAACCCTGAAAGCATAAAAATCTGAATTATCTGTACTAGGAACTATCTGTAAAAGGAAACTGCACTGCAAGGAAAGAAAGTGCATTTTTTTCATTGCACTGGCACAATTATATAATTTCCCTTCAATACACTTCCTTACCTTTGCACTTGGAAGCCAGTCGGGAATTCACATCCTGGGCATGTACAGCATTGATGACAGTGGGGTGTCCATCTCAGCTGGCTCCTCAAGATGCTTTTGCAAACAGACATAATAATATTGAAAGAAATAGAGATATTCAGAAATATTTCAACTGTTTGCTTACAATAGGTCTGCAGAAGTCTTCGCAGCATTGGACCATGATAGTCTGTGCTGCTGGCAGACGTGCTGGGCAGTCTAAAGAACCTGAATCCCAAGCACTTATTAACAATGATAACTGATTAGCCAAGACAGTGTATTTTATCTGGACAGAAATAGACCATTACACTTCTGCAGGCTTTGGGAAAATATCCAGATGAACTAAAGCAGTTTGTGCTATAAGACAGGATTCATTCCTCTAGTTTCTACAATGCACTGTAAAAGGCCTCTGAAGACTTTCCATTTTTGGCTAAGTAAATTTCTTTAATGAGGCTCAAGCTGGATCTGTCTGTGTCTCACATCTTAAAATATTTTAAATAAACACCTCATACCGAAATCTTATTAATCTTCAGAAAAATCAAGCGTTTGTTCAAACAGCGTGCTGAAAAAGCTATAATAATATAATGAAAAGCAGAATGACTGTAAATGAAGAAGGGTTAAGTATTATCCTAATGAAAATTTCTTTTACATCCTGTCAAAGTCTCATCTGTTTCACCTGGAGATTTCTACAAGAAAGATGGGGAGGTGTGCTGAAGTGATACAACTGTGGGTTCTACTCTGGATATTTTAAGAATGTGTGTTGACCAAAAGTGTTCAAGAAAGAATTTGACCAAACATTTGACTAACACTAAATCTTCAAAGGCTTGGCTCAGGAGGGGTGTTTTTGGCAGAAAAAGCTTTCATCAGATGCTGACTGTTGGGGAGATCCATGGCAGAGAAGTCTGGTTTTAATATGAAATTTCAGAGGGAGAAGTATCTTGGTAGGTTAAAAAATTTCCCTTATTTCAAACTTCTCTTGGGCAGCTGCATGGAAAAGCAGATTACCACCAAATTTAGTATAGCTGGGGGATGGAAGGAACCTTTGGAGATTTCTAGGTCAACCCTCTGCTCAAAGAAGGGTCAACTAGAGCAGGTTACACAGGGCCTTGTTCAGTCAGGTTCAGCTATGACTAGATGAATGAATAAATAAATACAGCTAATTATTTTTACATCAAATAATTGCTTACCCTGTGATCATCCCAGAAAATCAATGCAATTGTTCTAATAAGGAAGTATTCATGAACATGAAGATGGTCATCGAAACTTCACACCACTGAAATTGGATGTTATTAAAAAAAAAAAAAAATCACAATACTGTCACAGTGTCCATTAAATGAGTAGATTTGCACCATTTAGGAATGAAAGATTCTCGTACATCACAGTCCAAGGCTGAGGCTCTGATACATCAGCAACAGGATGCTGGCACTGGTGGGAGTATTTCTGTAAAGGATTTAGCATTCATATTTTTGATCCTTCATTTTCCTAACAGACAGAAATAATTTTGCCTGAGGCTTGCCTATAACCACACATGTACTGTCAAAGCTATATGCTAATGTATGAGACAACTCAGACAACAGACAGACATGTCTGTCAATTTTGGATTTATATAATCAATGAATGGATTCCAGACTGTCCCCATTGTATATTATGTCTTGTTTCATTTCTCTTCTTGAGATGGTTACTTCAGGAATCATTTTGTTAGTTCTGCAAAACTAGATTTGGTTCAGCTGATAAAAATTCAAAGAAACAACAGTTTGAGCAATCCTTTCCCTTTTCCCACACAGCGGCCTTCCTGTTTGCTGACACACTCTAATAGTTGAATCAGATGGCCTCAATCTAGTAAACTTACGTTTCCTTCCCCCTCCTTTTTCCTTTTAATTAACTGACCTCCCTCACACGCACTGAATTCAGTGCTATTACAGAGGCTGCAGGGTTTGCTAAAAAGACAGCCTCATCCACTGAGAAAGCAATGACAGCAAAATTAATGAATTACTACAGAACAGACTAGACTGMACAGAGCCATTGGGGCAGCTTTGCTGCTCAGGCCTTCTTCTTTTACAAGCAAAAATAGTACAGCAGAATTTGTGCTTTCCACAAGAAAGGCCCAGAGCAGGGAATTGATTATTTCCTGTTGGGGAAGGACAAGAAAGTTCCTTCTGCACAGAGCCCAAGACGATGCCAACAGCAGTCGCCTTTTGGAGGGGTTGGTTGAAGCCTGAGGATGCTAAAGGGATGATTTTCCCTCACAAATTATAGTCTGCAACATGCAACATGCAAAAGCCTCTTTTCCCAAGATGCTTCCCATGTCTCTATGCCTCCTCCCCAGAGGCTACGCAAATTTCATTTATCCCACATGGAATTCTCACTCCACTTACCATGGAAAATGACCTCTATTGAGCCATTTGTCACTAACAGTCTTTGATTAATATGAACGCAGAACTTATCTGGCTGTATCAGATAACTAATTTTCCAAGTCTTTGCTGATGTCAACTGCTCAAACTGAGCTCTACATATTCCAGACAAAAAGGGCAATCATCCTCAGCCTGCATAGCACAGAAGTCACTTGGCTGTTCTCTAAAGCCTGAGATTCAACTGTCCTCAACATTGTAGTGTTACAGACATTCCTAGTGGTCATCAAAATAAACAGCACATAAGAAATTCTAAYCTCAGCATTTCTCTTTATTATATCATGCTTTAATCACCTTCCACAGAAGTTTAGTCAACATCCTTCCAAAACCCAATGTGCTTTTATCATATCAGATAMCTTCTTGTTCTCTTCACCTAGAAAAGGAAACAAATCAGTCTATCACTTTACATGCATACTCACATCCCAGCTAATATTTACCATTTCCAGAGTAATTAACTATAGCTTCACATTCTCCTTCACCTTCTTGCCCTCAGTATTTATGAATSCCGTCTGCCTGTATGTCTGCCAGCAACACAAAACAGCAGCATCCTCTTCAAGCTCTATTGCTTTTTCCYTCTTTTTTTCTTTTCATGGGATATTCCATCACTCTTACTTCTTCTGGCCACACACTGGAGTTGAATTTAGACTTCAGATGCARAATCATCCCACAGAGTGTGGGTGGTCTGAGCATCAAACCACAGCTAGAAGACAGAGAGAGGAGACAGGAAAATATTATTTCTCTATGAATACATTAATAATTTGTTCAAGAACACTATTAATACCAAAGTATTTCACTCCTAGCCAGACAGCAGAAGTAACACCACCATTTTCTCATCACAACAATCTAATCATCAGTCTTAACTTTTTGTCTGGTCCTGAAAAGAGTTCCTGCTCTGCAAAAATGAAGCCGGTTCCTGCTGTTGTTTATTAAATAATTATTATTGACCCGTTTCTGGAAATTTGTTATGCTATCCAGTAAGTCTAGCTAAGAGGTGGTTTTCAAAAGTTTTCCTTTGGAATCAAGCAGTTGAACAAAGACATAGACAGGAAGCATGGGAAAAAGCCACTGGGGAACTGATCTCATTGTTATTATTATTTTCTCTTTTTTAAAGACAAAGGAAAGATGTTCAATGGTTTCAGCAATTTAAAATTAGGACTTCCCAAGTTTAAGGAAGGTTTTACCATATTTTGCAGTTTAGCAAACTCCTAATTGAAATGCCTTCTCCCAAGAGGCTATTTTTGGTAGACTTATTTATACTGCTGCTTTCTTTTATCAGATCTAATCCTGCTCCTATTGAAATCCAGGGCAAAAGTCCAAAGGGGGTTTTACAAGCAACACCTCTGAGTAACCCATGTGTTAAGTATACTTTTAAGGGATTACACTCTGACTTGCAATGAGGTAAAGATTAAGCTTGTTAGCGCTGGAAGATTCCTCATCATAGCACCTCTCAAAGAAACCAACAAACGAGACAGGAAAGAGGAAGGTGACAACAGAGAAAGAGACAATAGGGAAAAATGCAAAGGACCATATGCAAAGACACTTGCTAGGATTTGTTCCCCTTGGCACTCCTTCCTTTTCATACCTAGCCTTGACTTTCCCTTCTCCTCCATTTCTTCTCCCCTCTTTTGCTGCCATCTCCCTTTATATTATTCCACCTCCATCTCAATGTCTCTAGTTGCCCTCTTAAGTGAAATATAATACCCTATCTGCATTGGACATCAAAGTGCTCTGGCATCCGGGTGGCTTTGAAGTAGGGCAGAAACACCTTTGCACTCAGACAGTTCCGAGTGCGCGTGGCCACTGCGCACAGATAAAACRGCGCTTTCAGTGGTGCCTACTCGCTTTGCTTCCCTTCACATTATCTAAATTAAGCCATGCAGTAGGGAAGTGTTAGCAGATGGAAATGATGTGCATGTTGGGAATATTTTAAAGGAGATGRCAATAAAGAAGAGGGAATGCTGGCTCCTGGATACAAAAAAGCCTTTGACTCTAGAGGGACAATGGCCAACACTCTCATACTGCTGCTTCAAAGAGAGCAGCCAGTTCCTGGGATAGCGGGAGATAAAGGAGGGAAAATTAGYGAGGTAAAAAAGCAATAATAATTCAATAAGTGTGCAAATTASACCACTAGAATATGCAACAATGCTGTAATTGAGAAAACAAAGAAMCTCCAAGGCAGCAATATTAATGAAGACTTCATGAAGAGAATGCCAAGCCAGCTGTGATCTGAAGCAGGATGTGCATGTTGCAGAGTCAAACAAGATCAGAGCCCCAGGAGGCACAGCCTCCCCAAGGTGAGGATATACCCCCAGTGGTCCGCTCTGGCCTTCTGGAATACTTGTTTAACTCAAGAAACTACCTGGCAGCTCTTTCGGAGGAGGAAAAACCCCTTCCTTTACAAGTTCAGTCATCTCATTGCTACACTTGCCAATTCTCCATTCGACTTCACTGTCGCTGCCCTACCTCTACCTCCTTGCCACTCCTCAGCACGAGTATTGCTCATAAACGGTCTCTTGGAAGTRTAAAATATTTGCCTAATACAAGCAAGGAAAATATACTGAATTAAATGCAGAAATCTGCTTTGTCTGTTGTAACCAATTACAAACTTCTCCCTAACAAAAATATCTGCTTGTGTGTTTTCCATACAGATTAACTGTATATTCCTCCAAGGCAAAACATAATCAAGTCAGCCMAAAGTACTTTGTATCTCGAGAATGCTAGTCATTATTATTTATGGAATTAAATTAACTATATTTTTCAATTCCTTAAAACCTTGTCTTAGTAAGCAGATTAATTCTGCTGCTATGTATTTCAGTATTCAGTATGATGATTTTTTTTTTTTTTTTTTTGCTTTTGGAAGAATTAAGAATTGGGAATATGTTTAACTACAAAAAAATACAAAAACCCCACTGAGAAACAGCAAAATGACACAAACAAATGCATAGTAGTTTTACTGGCAGTTTTAGTAGGATAACTATTAGAACTGATGATTGCTTGCAYACTATCTGCATACGCTGCCTTTGCAAAAAAGTAACTGCATTTTAATGCATGTCCTTTGGTCTTAGTGACCTGCTGCCATACACATCAAATCCACGGTTACTAGCTACAGGCCAGGTCAATTAAAGGATGTGACAAGCGCTCTTCTATGTTTTATTGCACCTTCCTTACCTCAAGTTTATTTAAGAAAACATACTTGCATATTTCCCATGTACAGTTTGCTTCAGTATAAAAAAGTATTTTGCCACCAACACAGTTTACCAAAAAGAAGTGATCTACAAAATAATCTAATGCCATGCACTTAATCTGATGATTTAGGACTAATGCTAACTAGAATTATGCATATGAATTATAATGTCTATAAAGTTCACCATTGCTGCATTTTTCACAGACCTCTCTCCATGAAGCATACTACAACAGTAAATGCAGTAATAACTGGACATCTGTGAAAACACTCAGTTGGATGAAATCAATATCAACTCATTGCATTTAATGGATTGATGCTAGTCTATAGTAGCTGATTTATTTGGGTCACTGCTGCTACAATTTGGGAACAAATTTTTGCTGCAATACTGTTTTAGGCCTTCTGTATCCTAATTTTTACAAAATATTAAGAACTTGGTGTTTTTCATGCCAGCATTACATATTTTAAGATGCCATTTAGCCAGTATTTTCCACTTAGCCTGCTAGAAAGATCTGACTGAACTGACACTAGAGCAGAGGGCAAAAGTATTTTTGCTCAAATACATCTTGACTTTAGTGCAGGTTATTCTTGCACTATTGGACTACTGGACTTCTATTCCAAGAAGTCCATCTTACCAGCTCTTGCAATAACTGGTGCTGTTCCTAACACTTCAATTTCTGGGCTAATTTAATCARTGGGCACACAACTGGCAGTAAGTTCTTCTACTGACCTCTCGATTTACAGAGATGCCAGATGCTGCACGTAGGAAACACAACAGATTTTTCTAGAGGCAGAGGAAGATCTCATGAGYGAGGCGATCTTGCAGGGAAATTTCAATTGCTTATTAGGACTCCTGTGCTCATTGTAGGAATTTGAAATCAAGCCACAGAGGAGAGTTAGAAACCTAAAAGACTAGGACATATATTTAGGTGAGCAGAACTGATGTCTAGGCTGACAAAGGAGAGTCTAGAAACAGTAATTACCATTTGTTTTTAAAAGATCCTCTTATTAATCATTACATTCATCTTCTTAATTGGGTATACTAACATGCAAGAATTTCATTTGTGTATAGCAGATGCATCAGAGAGTCAAATTACCTGGTGAGGATCCAGRGGAAAGACAATCGATAGCAAAGCTTCATAAATGCAGTGGGACTTATCATTTGAATTTCACTGCTAGTGACTTAGCAAAAATACTCAACAAAGAAGGTGATAAGTGAAGTTTCACAAAACTCCACATCTAAAAGGCTTTGCAGAAGAAGGAACAACCATCACAGTGGCCTGGGGCCTTGCTGGAAGCAGTTAACTCAGCCACTAAAGAAAAACGAGAGAAGACCACRAGTAAGAGATTAGAATTTTACATTGAGTCTATATTTCTTACTACTCAGCTGGACATTTCTTATGGAAATTGAATTTCACAATGCAAGGACAAGATGAGGAACTCTGACTCTTACTGTAACATATGTAATAGTGATTATCATATCCTTTAACTCTAAGCACTTAAACTTTTGTCAGCTGAAGAAGATTTTTTCAGCTAGAGAGATCCACAAGTTGACAAATTTCATCATTCACATCAAAGAAAATCAGACTTGATCAGATGCAAGGGCCATCAAAGTCCCAAAGACCATGTCTTCATGCACATCAGCTCTTTCAGCAGGAGCAAGTGATTTTATTTTGCCTTAATTACTATTGCTATACAAGCCTCTGACCATATGGCATGTTCCCTTCTAGCACTAATCACTGGAAGGCCAGTTTGTGCTTCTAAATACCAGCCCTTGAGGTAGCAGCCTCAACTCTTTCATGGAATAACTACACATTGTTCACAGGCTTTTTGTTCATTTTCTCCTTTAACAAGTTTTGCAGATCCCTTAACACCACCTATAGATCTGTTTTGATTTTTCAAACATTAGAAAATGAACATTGATTAAGATGGCATTATTAAACACTTTAAGATTTTTACAATTTTTTCCTGGATTAGCATTATACAATTATACTTTTGCAATCATGAAATTTTGATACGCAATAATTTCTCTTGTCCAGAAGAACTTTGCTTGTTTAGCAAATATTAAAATATCAGTCCATGCATTTTCTCCCTACATCTTATCTAACAAGGGTGAAGATGGGGTGAAAAGAGAAGATACTTCAAGTTCTCTGAAAAGATTTCAAAGCAAATGTGCAATAATTTCTAAAATTAATTAAATACCGCCTTCCTTATGGTAACACTGACACGTCACGTATGCTGAAAAGTTCATGTTAAGATCAATCTAAGCAAAGTATAGTATATGAAGGGAATGAASAAACAGAAACTAACTGAGAAAGGAGTAGATTTCAAAAGCATCTAGTATCAGCCTAACACTGCTCCCACTGGCTTAAACAGGAGAATCATTGGCCGTGGTTGAACACTCTGGAAATCCCACCCATATCGTTCTACTGTGATGTGCAAATCTTGTGGGATGACCATATAATGGCTAACAAAACAAGAACCAAAGAATGCATTCCATATTACAAGGCCTGAAGGAAAGGGCAGCTATGTATAACTGAAAAAAAAAAAGTGAATCTGGTTAGCCAAATTGGAAGGATAGGCAGCTTTTTTGTTGAAAAACAGCTTAAATTAAGGAATCTGGAAATATTAAAAATTATACCTGAATCTATGCTAAAACCATTTTTGTAATTTTAGAGCCAAAATATCCTTCTGTCAAAACCGGTAAAATGCTTTAAAAAAAAAAGGAAGAAAAAAATAGAAAGAAAAAAAGCACCTTCCAAAAGGAACTCGCAATTCTCCTGGGTAGGTGATCATCAACTCCAGTTAGTCCCTGGCAGAAGAGTCTGAGCAAGAGTGATAGTCTTGATGCATCCAAAAATGTTTAGTCTAGACTAAACCACGCTGGAATTCTCCGCAGACCAGACCTCAGCCCTCTGGATCCCGAACAGCCATCTACACCGGCTCCAGGCAGCAACCCAGCCCAAATCTTACTCCAAGCTTCGGCTGCCTTCCTMCCTAGTCACACTGTTCCTGCCCCTCTTCCTGACCCCCCAGGCTCTCACATTGACACGCTAAAAAGCTGGAGACTGTTGCAGGTATTTTAAGCCTCGTTAGTAAGTGTGGAGGTAACTCTGTACAGTAAGCATGTGAGCCAAGCCTCAAAATAACAAAASCAGAAAAACATGCTAATCTGCTAGACAGCAGTCAGAAGCCAGCGTTGCCAAGAAGAAAGGAGTCTGGTGCTGCTCTTTATAAAGTTTTGTCAGCACGACTAATTCTGAAATACGCCCTGCAAGTGGCCCATGTGTCACAGCTCTTCTTGTCTCCTTTACGGCTTCCTGAGAAGATGTATCCTCCCTAACTGAAGGGCTCCTCTGTCGTCACCCAARCAGTGACACCCTTTTCTAGGGCACTGCTGTGGCTCTGCAGAATCCACAGGGAGCTTCCAGGYCAGAGAAACAAGTCAGGCACCTTTTCATTCCTGATTCAGGTCAGCTGTACCCAGACTAGAAGCCAAGTCAGTCTTTCCTACTCCTGTTCCCAGACAATCTCATCTGCATAGGCAGGAGTTTTAATTTCTAGACAGGGCTTGAGGTACCCCTCTGCTTTGGGAGGATTGGGTCACAGGCTCAAGTTTTTCAACACCTTCTTCCATGACTTCAGGCACAATTTAACCACCATCACTTCGGAGACATTCAGAATTCAACTCAAGGCCAGGCCTGAACGCCATAGCACAAGCCTATCACTCACAAATTTCCACACAAATAACATCTATGTTTACTTATTCCTCTTATTCTTGCCCTTACAGACAGGATCTTTCTTAGCAATAATGATTTATTTGCCAAAAATTACACAGTTCAACTTAAAAGTTCTAAGACACACTTGTAAGAGTAGCTTTTTTATTTCTATTTCTTCCCATTTTTATAGAAATAGCTCATTTGTGAGCTAAATGAGCTTTGGAAGTACTGAATTGGAAGTACTGAAACCAATAAGCACAGTATTATAATAAAACACCACTAAGCTTACTCTAATGACAGTAATACCTGAAACTTTTACTTGTCGAGTTTGGAAAGCTCAAAGRAACCCTCTGATGCTTGTTGCTTGAAACATCCACTCCTCTGGGAAATTCCAAGAGGTGAACTCAAAAAAAAAACATTCACCAAATTCCCATTCTGAGTTACAACCATGTAAACCAGCAGTAACAACTTCAAGGAGCACTCTGGATTTACTAAAAACATAAACCATGCTAGACCCTGGCACTGTACTCTTGGCTTACGCTTTTACTTTCTTAACATATGGGAGTAATTAACATAAAAAGTGCCTATTTCTATAGATTGTATTCAAGTTGATGTTTGCACCCTGAGTTACAGTGCTTTGAAAGGTTCAATAAATGTGCACATATTCTAAGCTCCTCAAATTGAGACTTGCATGAATTGCAGAAATTGCTGGGAAAAAACAAGTCCCTGAATCCAATCTCAGCATGTCAAACATTTTTAGCTTAAAGAATGCATTTAACTACTCACAAGGGAAAAAAAAAGAAAAAGAAAGAAAGAAAGAAAGAAAGAAAAAA
>PTEX01000036.1:3446169-3555765 GCA_003342815.1 Eudromia elegans | reverse complement strand
ATCTAGTTAACCAAAGAGCCATCTCTAATTAGGGCATCCCAGCAGTCAGCCCTAACTATCCCCAGTGAAGCCAGAACAGATGTTTAGAGGAATCCTCCTAGGATTTAAGAGTCCTCGCAGGAACAAAATACATCTTGAAGCAATCGGGCAATGCATTGTAGCTCTGATTTAAAGATAACTATTGGCAAATTAAGTATATGAGTTAAACAAACTTTACTAAGGAAACAATACTTAGTTTTCTTAGTCTTACTCCCTTAACCACTTACCCTAAGCCAGAACAGACAGCTTGTACAGACCAGCTGTTCTCACATTTTTTTAAGAGACTCTCCCTTGTTTTTTGTGCTAGTTCTGTGCCCTGGCCTCCACTCACACCTACCCCCACATACATATGGCTGGCCTAATGTCTCTGAAACATCCGTTACCAACAAACAACCATGTACACTGCTCACTCTAATCAAAATAAAAAAAAAAAACAAATCAGCCAATACTTCCTACAGAACTTTATTCCTACCAGTCTTGCTTTACATCCCATTCTTGGTCTTGGAAATAAACTGTTACATTTTGCAGGGCTGCCCAAGAAGACAGAAGCTGCAAAAGGAGGCAAAAAAGGTGGAGGATGGGGCCCGCTGGACCTTTCCCAGCTTCTCTCAGCCTCCCCTCAAGCCTTTGCTTCCCATCCAAGCAATCTGCCCCAGATCTTCCCTCTTTTGCTATTTCATAAGGGAATGTGTAGACGCTCTTAAAATTTGTGTGCAAATTAGCATGCACATTGAAAACTACAATGACCTCCCCCAGTACCTTAACATTTCTCGATGTGCTTTTCATCCCCCGCCCAAGTGCTCCACCTGTGCAGCGGTCGCTACGACAACACAGGTCTGTCTCAATCAGATATTGATTCAGGGAATATCTTGTACATCATAGTTCTGGAAATGATGCAAGTTGCAGATATTTTTAATATATAAAGGCTCCATTCAACAACATGCTTAGTCTTCTGRTTGCTGCAAAGGGGGCAGGGTGTCAGGAAAGACTGTCTGCACTAATGGCTAGCAAGGTGACCTTGGACAAGTCATTAAATCTGTATACCCCTACCTATAAATAGYGAGGCTACTGTCTAGCTCAAAGGGAGCTTTGTGACACCGCTACATAAACGCTAAGGTTAATATTACTGCTATATGAACTGAAGGGATTAAAGTGAGCTAATTTGAATACAAACCTTTCAGGCTCTCTATAGCAGAATGCATCCTAAGGATGCACATAGAACTCAAATCAGCTAAGGACAAGAGTTCCATTATCCTAAAAAGTCAAATTAAACTAACAAGAAGCTCTTTTGAAGGCTGAAGGAGCTTAGGAAACGGGAATGGCTATTCCTGTTCTGCTTACAACTCAGCCCAAAGCAGGAGTTACTAGAAATCCTGTGCACCAGAAATTTAYAGTGTGCTTTCTCACTGAGTAGAGGAACATAAATGTAATCCATAGGGAATTCAAAAATTACTGTTTTATAAAATATAGCAAAATTTAAAGTTGCTTAAAATCTGCCATAAGCCTCAGGATTAAAATTTCCACACAACACTCTGAAAGTCCCAGAAAAGTTTGAATGCACTTTTTTGTGTTTGTTTTTATTATGTGTAAAACTTGCTTAAGATTTGCTAAAACTGATCCCAGATTATATAGTCAAGTTTTCTCATTTGCTGTATCTCTGCAATGGTATCAGAAATGACAAGACAGCCACACTATCAAACAGCAGAGTTTTCTATTTTTATATATACATATACACATATACACACAGACAAACTTATGAAGAAGGACTGGGTTTTGTCAGTGTAAAGATGATAATTTTTTCTTTTACATTTTTAGCCTATCATTTCTAATGAACATAATTACCCTCCCTTCTCCTCAGCTGTTCCTATCACAATGTCCAGGTTATTTACAGTGGCCTGATCGCTTGCCAGAAGGTCAGGCTTCAACTGGTAAAGGCCTTGTTAGTCTCTGTTTGAACTTAAGACATGCATGAATTCAACTTTCTTATCTTCCGGGGCTGCAACTTCATATATTTCCCTTAATAATATTCAGTATAATCTAGGTCAAGAGTATATTCTACTACTGAGGTTGCTATTCCATTTCCACTACGAGTTTCCTAACAGAGCAGGAGTGCCAGAAGGGTAGAGCAAGATGAGCAGCACAACATATTAACTAGCATCCCTTTTCTCCCTTACTTTTTTTTACTTTCTATGGGGAAAGGTTATGCAAGATTCTTAAAATTTAAATAACTATCACTTCCATGGTGTTATATCTTCTTATGTCTGTTACAGAGGCTGACAAATGAAAAAGAAGATGAATGTTGTTTTTCCTCACAGTTCTGGCACAGTCTTGGAGTCCAAACATTTCCGCTCAGAATTAGGAACAGAGCTACCAAAACTATAATCTAGCTTCATTCAGATGTCAATATTCACAACTTATTATCATTTTCCATTAATACATCCAACGATTACTAAAAAGAGTAGATAAAGAGCCCGACTCCTCCCTTACTCAATGTACACTGTGAGGTTTGGTTAAATGTCAGCTCTTTTTGAAAAAAAAAAGGAAAAAGAAACCCCCAAACTATTACCTGAGCACAAATATATGAACCAACTGAATGCTAAGCAATTTGAATAAGTGTATCTCATTTAACAGCAACAGCATCTGTTCTTTACAGTGATATCCATAAGTGACTTTTTCTGCAGAAAATGGAGCATACACTCCAGCTTTATTCTTTTTAACAGTGGATCTCAGGGTGACATCTATTTTCTCCAAGCCCTATGTAAGCTTTTTTTCTGTTAAAAAATGAGTTGCCTCTTGATACACTGTCAACAAAACTTATTTCCTTAAGTAAAAGAAATTCAGAGAGTCAATTTGCTGCCCGTTTAAAGCTTGTTATAGAGTCCCAAATTCATTACTCCAAACTAATCCTTTGGGCTCTTTATTTTCACCTTTAAGCAGCCTGGCTTTCAAATACAAACAGTGACCATTTTCAGATATACATTACAGAGTCCTGTAATGGATCCATTAAAGGTTCCTATTTTTTATAACCTGGGAATCAAATGAGTCATTGAAGGACCTTGTCTGAATATTCAGATCAAATTGCACATCTCTGACAAATAACCTCCAGTCCCCAAAATATCACAGCCAGTCTTATTTGCTGATGGAGCAACACCCTTTAACAACCTACCTGAGGGCTCTGTCCATGCGTAAGTTTATTGGACTGACTAGTGGAAGGCAACAAACTGGTCCTGGCAGATGATTTCTTCTATTCTTCTTATTCCCAGTACTGACAATTCAAATAATTATTACTGAACAGTGTGGGCCCAAGGGAAAAAAAAATCCTTTTTATTAGCTAAATGCTGTGAAATTTGACAGCTTTTCTAATGATGAACACATTATTAGAAAAGGTATAAATCAAATAGAGGGAAGAGTGACACCCAATGGATACACATATAAAGGAACTTCTCTTCTGGACCACTTTACTTTTCCTTGCAGTATACGCTGGACACCTTCTCTTTCCAAAATAAAGATTCCAACCTACTCATTTCACAAATGCCTTRCATGAACACACGGAAGTCCTGGACATGTCAGTGATCAAAACTTGATTCCATTTTGGGTTGAGAGGTTCATTTCTAAGACAAATTTACCACGGTGTTTCGGTAAACTCTTATCGACAGCATAAGCCCCTAAAGGTATTATAGGGAAAGAGACACCAYCTTTGGTTTATCTGCTAGATCTTACTAATTCACAAGGACACAACAASAAGAGGTCAGGTAAAATAACCAATTTCCCTTTTTTACAGTATTACACTTGTACATATTCTACACAGAGCTTGCAATTACAGTTGCTAAGCAAACCTTGATGCAGACGTCTCTAGAGATAACAGCCTTGGCATCACTTACATCCTTCCTATTAACAGTGACAGCTGACGGTACCCACTAGGAGAACTGTATTTGGAGATGCTCACCAACTCCAAAAGAACACCGAGAAACATTTTTCTTTTGTATTTTAAAGACCTAGTATTAGCCTCTTGTGCCTGAGGGCACTTCAAAATTCAAGTTTGTGCTTAGGAAACTTGGCAGATTTACACCTCTGAAACCAAACACCTTCCAGCACGACAGCATGAACTTCACCCTTGCTGCTGCTACATCCTACCCCACACTCAGCAAACGATAAAGGGTGAGAAGATAACTGACACAACAAGCCCAGGCATTTTTCTCTGGCTTTTCTCTTCCAACTGCCAAACTGGATGTGTTATTTTTATAGGATAAATGCTCAGCTACCAAGAAAACTGCTTGAGGTTTCAAACTAATTTCCCAGCACCACAAAATATGTATCACCAGCTATTGTTGCAGGTGGAACAACAAYACTCAGTCACTGCTAATCCAGGCCTTCGGCTTCCCCCACTGACTTCAGTGACCATTCAATGAGTTTTCCAGCTGTCATTCAAAGGTTCACGTCATCAACTTTGTTAATATATTTTAAACATTTATGGGAGGTGAAGATTTCAGGTAATTCAGAGCAAGCTGCAGATGACTGATGACTCTTGTGATGTAGAACAAGGTGGTGCGTTTAAATCACATTTAAATCATTACATCAAGTCTAGAGTCAGTTTTGTGTCTTACAACATACAYGTGCATCAAGACTGATCAAAATGACTTTCACTGTAATATACAAGGCTTACTTTTCTAAAGAGTCAAGTATTGATCTTGAAATTTAAAGGGTTGTCTGGTCACTTAGCTAACAGGAGCCTATCAAATTTCACTCAGCAAACCCATCTGGAGGAAAAGCCCCATCCTCTTCTGATAAGCTGTTCCAAGAGTAACCCATCCAGATAAGACAAGCAGGGTCATCTATCTGCACACAACAAGTTGCAGGACTGAAGTCTCATTTACTTCCTTTTGTAATAGACTATTTCTTTATTACATATATAAAATCAACAAAAAAGGCACCACAGAATCTATACGTTGGTAGGGTTTTCTGTCTCCTCTTAAGGCAGTAGAAATATCACRAACAGTTGTGCAGCTCCATCACCAACCACCCTATTAGATGTAGTGAAATACAAAGCTCTCTCCTGTCTCAGAGCCATCTGCTGTGCATATGGAAACTTGACATATGGTGCCTCTAAAAATTAATGCCACTATCCAAATTCCATGTAATAAACATTTCCAGATGCAGAAGCCTCAGATGATACTGTAGGAAATGGGAAGCAAACAAACGATAAAGCATCCTCATAAACAAAGACAGGGAAGAGAGGCATTGAGAAAAACCCTACAGGACACACACCAGTGTGTGGATGCAGTGAAAAGCCAGCTTTACAGCACTGCAAACACTGGACCTTTGTCAACACACGGCCAACTGTTCATCTCCCAGGCGTCAGTGGCAAATCCTGATGCTGTTTTCTTCTTTATGTTATTTGCACTACAAAAATTATAAATGTCAGTTTAACGTGTTATAAATGGGTTGATATTTTAAAATGTGATTTCTGACCRAGTGCCATACAAACAGCATGTCATGGATTTCTTTTAATAAAGACGTGTAACTTTGCATTTCCATTATTACATTTCTTCTATTTTTGTGTTTATAGGGCTCTTCAGAAAGGAAAAGGCCCAAGAAAAGATCCTTCATTCAGGAAAATGGTTCATGCTTATAGAGCATTTTACAGACTGGAGCAGAAAAAGACCAAAACAGTTATCCACAAAGGAGCCTGATGTAATGCTCTTGCTCTCATTGATAACAATCTCAAGGACCTAATGCACCAAGAGAAAAAAACAGTTCTGGCTAAAGTTAAGTGATTATTCTTATGAGGACTAGGAGAGCCATCATTCAAAATGAGATTTTTCATGCTGTTTTGGCTTCGTCTTCTAAAAAAAAAAAAAGTTTATTAAATACTTAGTTTCTACTAAGTAACTTTCCCATGTTCACCAGCACACTTTTTTAACCCTTCTATCATATAAGGCTATCCCTTGCAGTATTACCAGGCACTGGCTAACAGGTAACCCATTTTCTCATATGCCTTTGCTTCAGCCCCAAAGAGCTCCTCTCGTTACTGAGTTAGGCAGCAAGAACTATCATGCTTTCTTTCCTAAGCTCTTAAAATTAAGAACTCAAATTATTTTGCACAAGTGAACTTACAGTACAGATTCCTTGGAAAAGAAGAATTTAACWGAGAAAAATGCAGTGAAAATGACACCTGGCTTCCCCTATTTTCCTTGCTTGTAAAACAAGGAGAGAAATGTTGTAAAACATGAGAGAAAGGTGTCCATACAGGATGCCCCCTGGTCTCAGGAACGAGACCCCACAGACGAAACTCTCTTGACAGCACTTGAAAGATACTGATCCCCACAACAACACTGTCTCTTGCAAAGATGAATCCCTAACTTGTCCTGTGTTCCTGCACAGGGTTCCAGGCTCACTGACTGCGCTCACAGAGGACCTCTGCTCTTTTTAACATCAGTTCTGCCCTATTCATAGGGGAGTTCAAGCACATTTTTAACTTCCAATGTATTTTTCCCCCTAAACAGGAAACTCCAAACCACATACTATTTTTAGCCTTGTTTCCAGAAGAAATGAGACTTGTAGCTTGTGTTGCATGACTGCCTMTATACTCCTAATTTTACTCGCCCTTGGAACCCAGTGGATAACTTGAACCAAATTTAGAGGTAGAAATGAAGTCCCCAAGTTCTAACATACTGAATAAAAATTAGCAGCTGAACACATCAGAAACCCTATTAACTCTCCCAGAAAGATTAAGTCCATCTTTTTTTCATGTATGACAGCAACCGATAGGCCAGGCAGCATGGAAAGTGGTAGGATGTTGCAGAATATGAGAAAAGTGAAGTGAAAGGGCAGAACGATCATAGAGAACTTGAGAAGATACTGAGGGTGTGCAATGCTGGACCAGTACTAGTGACTGGAAAGAGAAGTAGAAGCACTATGGTAGTAGGAGCTAATTAAGCAGAGCCACGTGTACAGACAAATGTGTATTAAAACAGATTTCACCAACTCTGCTCCTCATGAACAGCTTGCTTTGTAGCATAGCCCAATGCAAACAGCTTCACAATTGAGCTCCTCTTCATCCATTACTTCTTACTGTTTATACAAATGAATCATTAGAAAATTCCTTAGTTAGGCTTTTCCAAATATTTTGTAAACACCACTGTCCATCTAGTCTCTCAATTAGTAAGCCTGGCAAAACAGCTGCTGTTCATCGGCTCTGTTGCAGGTCAGGTATGTCACGTTATGTACAAAAGTCATTTCTGGGTCCAGTTCCTTAAGCCATGGCCTTCAACTGTCCTGCTGAATTCTTGGTTGTAAAAAGGAGGAAATCAGCAGTCAAGCCGCAGTCAAGCAGTCAGTCAAGTCAGTCAAGCCGCAGTCAAGCAGTCAAGGAGGAAATCAGCAGTCAAGCCTTCAGGTAGCCAACACTGTGCTGTGCCCCTGTGCTGCCAGACACCCACAGTGACTCCTGGGCAATGGCAGTACTGTGATAGCTCTGCCTGGAGGATTCTAACAGTTCAGAGATGTTAATGCATAAAAGAGAACTTGCACATCAGGCCATATTTTTACATATATATATATATATATTTTAATGATGTGAATAAAAGTAAAATTTTGGCCAAAACTCTAGCTACCTTGATGCTTCCGATACGTGCTGTCACACTTAACATCCCAGCTTCACAGTAATTTGGACCTTTTGGCTGGTTTCCTTCAAAAGCTGATTTCTATTCTCTATCATAAGCACTTGACTGTCTTTCAYCTCTTCTTTTGCTGTCTTGATATTTTTCAATATAGATTATACAACAAACCAGGATCATTATGATGTTTCTCAATGTAAAACAGGCTGKCTAGATAATTTTTCCAAATATATTCCCTGAAACATCAATCTGATTAACTGAAAAGCCTCACTGCAATTGCACAATCTGCTCTATGTTTATTCATTCCAGGGCAGTGCTTTCTGATTTAAAGAATCAGGTTCTAATCTGTTTGGCTTGCTGCTTTAGAAAAAGTGCTGGCACACAAAAATAGTCACCTACCTGTGGAAGGACTCAGCCCCGCAAGACTGGGACTTCTCCAAGCCATTGTGTTCATTGAAAAGATGGCTGTTCCTTAAAAGCAAAACGCTGACTCCTCAGGACTGAGACATTAAGGCAGATTAGAAAAGTTAATGCATGATTTCTTTCAAGTTTGCTAGCTGTGTACCTACACTGTTGCCTCTCCTGAGAAATCTGAACATCTTTTAATAGGAGAGGAAGGAAAAATCTAGACCCATTTCAAAAAGCAATAAAATAAGCTGCAGCAGGAGAATTCAGTGGTGCTTTCCACGTGTCAGAAACAACCTAACACTAGGCTTCCATAATTTCCAAGGCTTAACTACTCCTTCTCTTTGAAGCACCACTAAAGATGCCCTGTTGTATCAGATGTAGATTGTCTCATTTTTGAGTTTCCTTATTATACAAGATAACTGTGATGTTTAAAACCAATACCGACAGGCTAAGGACTCACCAGTCATCTTTACATCTGTAGGTGTTCTGAGTGTTCAACATTCCTTAGAATCAGGCATTAATTGCCAAAAGGCAGAAAAATCTGCAAAAGATTAGTTTTTACACACACATGCAACAACTTGGAAATCATCCCAGCTGCTGTAGCTTGAAAATCTTGAATTTATTGATTATTGATTCCAGCTGATAACATATAGCTGAATTTCATACCCTATAATTTATGGAAAGCCTCAGAGCTCCCATCACACAAAACATTCTCAAGCACTAACATTTCAATAACATCATTCACCAAAAATACTCACTCTCCCCCAAGTTTCAAGACAAAAAATGCCTTGAACTTGTTTTCCTTGAAAAATAGAACAGAAACTCAAATCCCAAGATCCACATTCAGTTTAGAAGGTCTGTTTAAGTTACTCCCTGAGTAACTATTGTTACATGTAAGTGCCTGCATCTGACCAAGGCTCTAATCCAATAAATGCTTTTCTTCCAGGTGGTATAGTTTCTTGGATATGGGCTAAACTGCCCAGGTGAAAAATGAGTTCTGATACGAGCCATCTCAGCTCACAAAAGCATGGCAAATCATGCAATTCATGGCAGAGATGCCCTTTACTGGTACTTGCCAGGTGCAACTAAGAGAAGTGCATGCTTAGAGTAATGCACATACACAGCTGCCATTGGGACTACTGATGCTTTCATGAGAAAGGRTAAATTATTTATATCTTTGGGTAAGTTAAGATTGTGGGACAGCATCTTCTGAGCTACCTAACACAGAAATTGTGACCAAGCACTGCAAACCCCAAGTCTGTACATCTCAAATGCACAATTCTTGAGAAGGAAGATTTGTTTCTAGTGTGAGTGAGTCTTTGCAAGTTAGATTTAGCTGCAAAAAATACAKAGAGTTTAGCGGTCCAGATTTCAGTGGCCTGGAAATACACAAAGCAGTTTTGCAAAATGAGATTTTCAAGTGAAATTTCCAGTACTGGTTATGTTTCAGCCTGGCTGGAAATTGCTCCAGCACAAATTCTTTTAAACTGTTTTAAGAGCTGAGTTTTAACTGAAATATGGATTTTTAAAAGCATATGCAGASTTTTAAAAGTTCTGCTTTAAAATCACAAAGCACTGGGATTTGGCTGTGATGTGAGTGATGGCAAGAAACACACAAATCCCATCTCTATTTACCAGTAGTTTTTCTGTCAATACCACTTTCCTCAAGGCTACAATCCAGGACTGAACAATTTCTTTGTCTAAACTCGCTTGGGCAGTTTCCCACCATAAATACTTTGATCAAGTTCTAAATATAKCAGACTCCCAAACCTGTCAGCAGAATGACAGGCCTTTGAAGGCAGGACTGATGTAGAGTGACAAGAATACTCCATCACAGACATATTTAACTATACTTGAAGATGAAATACTTTTTTKAAAAATAGGTCACTCTCCTTGGGTCAGAAGAAATGAGCTTGCAAGTGATATACTATCATATTTAAATATTTAATTCCAATAGGAACATGTACATCCTTGGTAGATTAGAGCGGTCAGACCAAAAGTCCTCTTTGTTTGCTTAATTTCTGCTTGGATGAAGAGATTTTTGTGAACTCATCACTAGTCAATACAAGAAATACTGTATATAAACTGATGAGAGAAATGTGATGAACTYTCTCTACATATATCTTATAAGCTCATATATATATATATGTGTGTGTGTGTGTATATGCATATACTTATATCCGTACAAAAGGAAAGTCCACTGTGAAAAGCCACTGTGTGGCTGCTTTTTTGCATTTGGTGTAGAGAAAATATTAAACATTTTGTAATTTTAACAGCCACGTATTTAAATAAATAAGAAGATAGCTACTTAAGTTTCAAAACTTACATAGATGGCAATCAAGAAAAAAGAAGTATTTTCTGCCACATAGAGAAAAGAATGGGTAATTCTTCAGAATGTGCTTCAGAAAACGAAGCACAACTGCAATAAAGTCTAATTTATCTGATTAARTCTAGCAGGTGTGGAAAGGCACAAGAGAGATATTAGGACAGCACAGGTTTCAGTATACAAAACAACCATGATACAAAAGCATTTTACAGGGTGCTTAAACTACAAAATCTTCATGGCAAAGCCTGTTTATGTCACTGAATATATTGCCTAAGCCAAACACTAATCATTAAAGAGACCTTAGTAAGAAGAACTACTCTTTTYAAATAGCTATTCACCTAAAGTTGGGTTTAAAAGGGTGTTGCACTTTTTATGAAGTAGAAATATCCATAGGGCAGGAAAACATTATTGTCTTGACCAGAAGAGGTTCTTCAGTAACAGTGAATGCAAAGGCARACGTTTCCAAGAGCATTGGTTTAAAATTCTGGCAACGAGCATACACTGGAAACTACCAGCCACAACTGAGTTACTAAATCCTGCATCTTATTTGATTGCCCTACATCAGTTCATTTGAAAAACCAGGAACCAACTTAAGGTGCCCAAGCTCTTGAAAACGCCACCCCACCAAGCTGGTTTGGCAGATCTGATAAACGACCCAAACTCCATTTCTTCCAAAGTCACATTACAAAGAAGGGAAAGATGGTGAGAGACTACAACTTACCATTATATAAGATTCAACAGACACGTCAGAGTGGTCATAGTTTGCAGCATTTGGGAGGAAAGGACCTGTGGGAACTCAGGGATCCTGCCATAGGGGTGTCCCCCGTTTTCTCTCTGCAGCTACTGAATTAGAGGGGAAAGGCTGTTTTAGACAGGCGGTCATAAGTTCCAGATGAACTCTGAACTACATATGTCCTCTCCACACTCATTGTGTATGGACATAGTGCCTAGAAAACAATGCAGAAGCAAAAAACCAAAGAGAATGAGAATTCAGCTGAGGCTATAGATGCCAAATTCCTACTATCAAGCCCAAGCATTTGATGCCACAGTCGCACACCCTTAGTTAATGGTGGAAAATTAAGGCCGTAGCAGTCTATTCACAACCACAGTTGGATGCTGGGTCATCTGTAGGATTAGGAGTCAGAGTTTCCTGGCTTCCAGGGTTGTATTTCAAAGCCTGATAGCTATCCCACATGAATCCTTCCTTTTGTCCTCCGCAAGATTTCTATRTGCCATCCAATTTTAGCCCCTCCTGACTCTGTCTTCTCAAAATACAACCTAGGTACCATCAAAAAGCAACTGCTACTGAGTTATTTTATTTRCATTCTCTGAATTTGTATTTTWWAAAAAAAATAAAAATGAAGGGTATTTGACTAACTAAAACTGAAAACACTAGAACATCCCTGTGAGGGTGGAAGATAAAAAACATAGACGTCTTTGTATATAAAATGCACAGAAGGGGATTTYAAACTTTTGCACTTTTCTGAACACACTTTCCAGCAGTTTTTCAGCCTCAGATCTTTATGTGCAGCAATAAATTCACATATAGAGGAGACCATTTTTCACCTGGTGACAGTCCAGAATATAGATTAGMGGTTTTAATCAGAATCTTGGTATCTCTCACCCAACGAGTAACAGTCCCTCAAGACAAGATTTTCCACTCTTGCCTGTCACAGTGGATTCTATTTGATTAAAGTGACAGCCACTTGCTTTATAGCTTTATCTTCTTTGTTTATGGTATTTTGAACATGCCTGTCCTCCATTGAACCACATCTCTTTTCTTCTTCTCTGACCATGTACTGCTTTCTTACTTGGCACATTTTCTTCCATCTCTGCCTATGCTCTTATAGATAGAAGTATTATGTCTGTTTTTTGCGTAAGCATAATCTAACAGACTTTATTTTGAATAAATCATTTATATTCAACCAAAATCTACTGCCTTTTTCCTCCCCAGCGCAGTGCCTGCCACTGCTGAGATAAGACCAAAAAAAATGCAGAAGCAATACTGTACCAGATAGGAATGTGAAACTTGTTCTTCTCCTAAACAGATATTACAGGGAAATTATTTTCAGTGTGCTCCCCTCCCTATCTCTCTYACCTATACAAGACTTCAAGTCTGGGGAATGATTTTGACACTGAGCATTATCATAATGAAATATTCCTAGCTTACTAGGAGAACCACAGAGCTGTTGTGGTAATGCTTCCTCTTCTGCAGAATACTCTACTGATCTTACCAAAAGGATTCCTAATTACATTCGCAATCTTCAGAGGTCACATAATGTTAAGACATCTGAACTATTTTTCTTTTATAATTTTAACTATGCAAAGACAAGCAGACAGCCATTTTCCTGACAATTTGCCAGTGGTGACTCACCTATGAACAAATTTTGAACAGACATATTTACCCACACTTTTTAGTGCACACCTAAAGATTAACAAAATCCCAGACCGTGGGATTTTTCATGATTCATGAAAAAAAGGTTGAAGTAAAAATAGATACTTCTTGACTCAGTCTCCTTAAAAACCCAGCAACAAACAAAGGTGTCCTGCAACTTAGAATGCAAACATTCTCTTTGCTGCAGAAATATGAATTAACAGGGAAAAGCAGGGCATTTCAGCACAACAGCTAAAATCATACTGTACCTTTGGAAAAAAAATGTTTCAGTTCCACAGACTCTTTCTGGCCAGCTTCTTTCATCTCTGACCCAGAAGGCACAATTCCATGATGTGGCAGCTTCCAGAAAAAAAAATGCACAAGTAATAAATCAATGCATCAGGATTCCAGGAAAACACATTTTATTCAGTAAATAGCACCTTTTGCAAGGCTTCTCTGAAATTATGAAGTTATACTTTTTGAAAATACAGAGCACACACAAGTTAGGTGCGCATATGGGAGACACAAAACTATTGGCCACAGTCACCCTTAATTAATCATAGCAGAACACTGTATAGAACACATCCAGCATAGGAAAGAATGAAGAGAAGCTAGTTCAGGCTTTGTTTGCAGCCACTGTGGCAATCACAGTGAAAAGCCAGACCCTCAAGAAATGTTCTCTTGATTACGGTCTGAGGACCACTATTCCTCTGAAAAGTAAGAGAAGATGGATCACACAGTTACCACAGAACCTGTATTTTTTAAAAAGACCTGGTGCATAAAAGCATCAAACTTAGTAGGGAAAAATAAGAAGTAAATTAGCATTTAAAATCACTATTTTAGACCATCAAAAAATTTTACCAGACTTTCTTCTAGTCATTTAAACTTCATAACAGMCAAGTTTTAAATACATTGGCTTTTAAGGTTGCAAGGCCTGGAATAAAGTCCAGACTGCTTGGGATCAAGGGGAAGAGGGGAAACGAGGTTCACACTCATGTAAGGACTGCTAATGAGATTTTGTTAAGGCTTCTCTAAATATTCCATTAGGCTGCATATTCTTATGTCACAAGTCCAATTGCACAACTAGCATTTATTGTTTGGCAGCATGAACTGTAACAAGGCATCATATAAAAACGTAATGGCTCAAATATAAACACCTTGGAGATGTTAGTAAAAGAAATTAGAGATWGAAGAGACCAAGTCTAGCAATAAGCAAGCAGTGCCAGTTTTTTAGCTGGAGAGRACCTGTGTGCCCACCTGAATCTGAGCAATGGCTCATCATGCTCTAAAACCTGGGGGATCCCCATCCTTGCTCTATATGAAGCTCTGCTGTAACACAAGAAGGGAAACCAACTTAAAGCTCAAGCTGGCTGGGCCTCATGAACAGGCACATGTGCACAGACACCAACTGAGAAGCAGCCCTCCTGCTTGCCCAGCTCCATGCACAGCTTCCCTGAGAAACTGCCTTTGTGTCTGCTCAGCATGTGGGGCAGCTTAGCCCCSTCTTCCCCAGGGAAAGCTAAGAGAGCAGAATAACAGCCAAGGCTTTAGAGCACCACTCACCCTGTGAGAGCTGGGAGGGAAGGAGGGAAAGAGAAGGCAACAATTCTTCTTTTCTAAACTCTTGGGACTAACTCAGAGGCGTGATTGGGCTACACTGCTTTTCTCTACACAGGCCTGCTACGGATGTTTTACCTAACTCATCCCTTGCACTCTAGAGAAGACCTGACCCAAGTTTCTCACCTTCTGGCTGCTCTGACAGCATGCCTCCAGTCTCATAAGACTGAATTGCTATAAAGTAAAAAAAATCACMAAAAAAATCTGATAGACTAGTGAAAAATCACTTGTGAAGCTAAAGGGCCCTGCAGCCCACATGGCTAGCAGGTCTACCACAGAGAAGCACTCAGCTAGCACTAGTGGCACAGCTTGCCACAGAAATACTGCTATGACTTGTGCATGCCAATGAAATGAGGCTAAGACACATCTTATGTGCTGCCTGGCAGCTGCGGGAAGGTGCACAAATATCAACTCTTGCTGATGCAAATGGTTAGAGAGCACAGAAGGAAATGTAAATAAACCATCCTTGAAAAGCTACTCTAAATGCAGCAAAAAAATTAAWTTTTTTTTTAATGCACAAACTGGTGCCAATCCACAAGAGTTCCCCTTTCAGCAGTTGCCAGGATAAATTTCCCCTTTGGGCAGACTGTCTGAAACCTGAGCCCATTGCGAACGAGAATGTGCAGCTTTACTTCAGTGCAGAGAGAAAAAAAAAAAAATCTAGATTTCTGTCCAGAGAAATTAATCATTCTCAGCACCTTTGCAGATACAGTCTATCCCTTTAGCAGTGACCTACATACTGTACGGACTATGTTTCAAAACAATCTGACATTTAAATCAAAACGGCCCAGCTTCCCGCTCCCTCCCTCCCCAAAGCACTGCCCTTAGCAGAGCATTGCTGCTGCTGCTTCAGGRCACTTGCACTATTCTCTTTGGGGTTTCTGCACCACGATTTAAGCGTGTGTTAGACAGGAAACTATAGCTACCCTTCATGAAGCATTAGATATACTTAATCWGCACCCAAAAGTGTATGAGAAAGGTGTGGGGAAAAAGGCCTTTTTATTTTCTTTTTTTTCTTCACAGGAATATTTTAAAATAATGCTATTAGAGTATGTACTGTCATTTTGCAGTTCTGAGCCAGACTTCTCATACTGTAATTTTCCAGGCAGTTTTACGGGAAACAAAGCAAGCAAGGCCCAGAAAGCCCCTGAGAGCTGGGCACCTCCAAACCACCTCCAGCACTTTGGAGCGTGCCCAGCTCCCAGTGGGTGCTGGGGCCGTTCTATGACAGGGACGCCACGGAGCTGCTCCCCGGGGCACATCCCAAGCCAGTAAGCACGAGGAGCTCTCCTGTTCCCATCTCCACCAAGCCCTTTMGGTGAAGCACTTCATCCAACAGCGAGGGATCTGCAGAGCTGCTCAGCTTTAGACCCTTATCTTACGCTGCTAATTCATCAACACTGTTATAGGGGCTAAGTGTCTCTAGCAGGTGAGAATATCTAAGACCTGACAAGACTCAGGATGAGCCCCTGTCAAGTCAGAGCTGTRGCTTGAGCTCTGCATACACCAGCAAGGAAACAAATGCTATTAATCCATGCATTCCTGAAATGCTCCTTTGCAGCAAAGAGGGCCATAAGTAGAAACACATATCTGGAAAGGCCAAGCCCAGGCATACATCGTATTATCTGGGCTCTCTCTCACCTTTTAGCCAACTCTTCCAYGCTCTTCCCAAGGCAGCCAAGGATGCTGGTGGCCTTCTTGACTACAAGGGTGCACTGCTGGTTCATGTTCAGCTTGCTGCACACCAAGACCTCCACGTTACCAATTTTCATGGATATGACATGGAAGTTAAAGGGTAGTATCTAATAAAATGCCTTCTCTTTATTTTCTCACGCAATGTATCCATTGCTGGGCTCCCCAGTATAAGAGGGATGTGGAGCTGCTGGAGAAAGTCCAGCACAGGGCCACAAGAATGATCAGGGGCCTGGAACATCTGCCCTATGAGCAAAGGCTGAGAGAGCTGGGCCTCTTCAGCCTGGAGAAGAGAAGGCTGAGAGGGGAYCTCATCAGTGTGTATAAGTACCTCAAGGGAGGAAGCGAGGAGGATGGRGCCAGCCTCTTTTCAGTSATGGCCAACAACAGGACTAGARGAAACGGCCACAAACTGAAGCACCRAAAGTTCTATAGGAACTTAAGGAAAAACTTCTTAACAGGGACGGGGACAGAGCACTGGAACAGGCTGCCAAAAGAGCTTGTGCAATCTCTCTACCTGGAGATATTCAAGACCCTCTTGGCTGCAATCATGTGCCAGGTGCTCTAGGTGACCCTGCATATGCAGGGGGTTTGGACTAGATGATTTCTAAAGGTCTCTTCCAACCTCAACGATTCTGTGATYCTATGGTTCTGAACTGGTCTGATTTTCAGGGCCTTGAAGTCCCTATTTCAACCTGGGAAACACCAATGACTGCCTAAAGCCTTCAGAATAACTCCCAACTTGCAGTTCCTCCAATTAAGCCAAAACAAACACAATTAAGGATAAGCTCTCTGATCAACTGCAGTAAGTGAAAGATAACAGCAAAGGCTAACTAAGCAACAGAAAGGTTGCTGTTGATTTCCAAGGAGGACAACTATCAGTATTTCCTTTCAGTAGTTCAAATTAACCAAGTAAAAGTTTAAAAAACTATTTGGTAAAGCAAACACCATGCCTTGGACATGTGTGAGATACTATAAGGCTCTCAGTAATCTCTATTTCAAACCAATGAGCAACAGTAGGTACAGCTAAATTTGTATCCACATATAAGGACAATTTAGCACAGTGCATGAACAGTGTTTTTTTTCCAGAGGTGTCTTACAAACAATGAAACAGKCAATTCTACAATATTTTTACAATATGCTCACACGCAAGGTGAACKAAATACCATCTTAGCAACAAGAAAAGCACAGAATTAGTAGGGAGAAAGGCACAGGCCTGGTAAATCACTTCTTTCTRCTTTCAAACAGTTAACTGCAAAATACATAAAATCGAAGCCCATAAAAATGGCATGTAGCAAACAGTAAAACATAATGGAAGTTTAACTGTTAAATGAATAATAACTCTAGCCAATGTGGCTATGATTTCATGCTTTTTCACCACTTAAAAATAAAAAATAAAAATAAAAAAAAGAGGAATTGGTCGAGATTTCGTAAGTGCAGAGAGAATGAGGTCCACATTTTCAGGGCCACTCGGAGCAGACAACTCCCTCTCACCTCAGGCACTCAGCACTACAAGGAAAAGCTGCTGTGTGCCCCCACTGCAGAGTCTACCAGGCCACTGAGACTGCAGCACTTGGGSCAAAGGAGAGCAGCTTACCATGCCACAAGCACAGGGCTCATGAAGAGCATCTCCCAAAGTGGAGATGGTTACTTGGGCCAAAGGTGGACACTGCTCCCAAGAACGTAGCATAAGGCACAGCTCTGTTGAAGAGAACTCCATTACAGTTSCACACTGTGTCAATACACCTAATAGGAAACTACAACATAAACGTGATCAAGGAGCTGATCTGACTGAAATATTTTCCAGAAAGGGTTCTTTGACAGTCAGGTCAGGTCCTTTATCTCAGGCAGTTGCATGAATTTATGCACAAAAGATCTGAGGAGYCTGTAGGGTCAGGCACAARTAGATCCAGCRACCCCAATGCCTGCTTATYTGGCAATGCTCCCTAATATTTACACTTAGTGATARTAAGACTAGCTCAGAGTACCTGTCCAAAGCACCATTTGTCTCTGGAAGGATTTGCCTGTGTGAGGGTGGTGCTGCAAGGAATTCTGCATTCATTCCCTGATCCTTTCCTTTCTGTTTTTATTACATGCTTTGTAACAGAAACTTCTACCACTGCACTGGAAAGCAAYACAACCCCTCACAGCCKGCCACACAGGTGAAGGGTGGTGTCACTGAAACGCAGACTGGGGAGAGCCTGGGCTTCAGTGCAGCTTAGCATCCTCCCTGCTCTTCTTATGTGGGCTATATGCTGAGGAAAGCATTTGGCCTCACCAATGCCATAAAACAATTCAGAGACAGAATTCAAGAATTTTGAGTYTTGGTCCAGTTTCTCCATTCAAACTCTCTCTTGATTTGATTTTATTGTCCCACTTTTTACTAAACCACTGCTTTTGGATTTACTACGGAAGAATGCTGTTCCTTTACCTTAACTTTCACATAAAACTGCTAATAGGCAAAACTGACTTCATCCCAGGAGACTCTCTCTTCCTTTCTCGCCCCACAATTTTCTTTCACAAAAGGAAAGTATTAATTGAAGCCCTAGCAGTCAGATCAAGAGTAATACTTAGGAAAGTTATCCCATTCTGTTTGTTTAACTACTTTGGAAAAGAAGTCTTACAAGAAGCTAGTCTATCTACTTCCTCCTCCTCCAGTTACAAAACCAGGGATCAAGCAGATAAAGCCCAAAAAGTGTCCAGTGTGCTCTATGTAACATGTATTCTATTAAATACCTTAGGATGAAAGCATAATAAAATGAAAATTCTATAAAAGTTTTGGATTTAAAAGTTTCAGTTACTTAGTTCAATTTTCTGGAGACTTGGCAGGTTTCCTGGAATATCGGTGTGACATCTGAAACCTTTTTTGTTCTTTTTTTTAGGCAACTATTTGCAAGTGCTAGCAAACAGCAGCGAAATAGGGCAATTCAAATTCACCCTGAAATCCTGAAACCGTCTGATTATCAAAATGAAGGTTGAATGCTTCAGTCTTGTAACCCCTGTATCTTCTAATCTTGTTTCATTCACTGCCTTAACACATTCTGCTGCGTCAATGCACTGCTCTGAGAGCACAAGGGAAAGGTCTGTTAATGCAATACTTAGAAGAATTTTGTAAARGCTGTAAAGCATCCTTGCCATCTAYGTCCAAATACTTCTGTGTTAGTGTTTTCCTTCTGTTTGCATCTGCATTAATAGCTCTCATTAGTTACAAATTATCTGCTCATTGCTGCTACTTGAAGTGCTTAAGTCCTCACAAGTTCAGAGCACTTGGATTTTAAAAGCCATGACATTTGGCCTCTGCTTTTTTCCAGCAGTTTGGATGCTTGGAGCGGCTGCACATTCTGACACTTTGGAGAAGTGATTCTGCCGCGTGCAGCGGCTAAAGGAATGTTCCCCTGTCGCTGCTGGGCGAGGATGCAAATAGCTCTCAGGCACTTGAAAAACAACTAAACCAGCTCAACTTGATGCTTTTTGATGAAGTCACCCAAAAAACTTATTTCCACTGGGTGTGTTTTAATCTCCAGGCAACACAGCTCTACCTAAGCTACTTAAAGCACAATCTCCCTAGCAGCAAAGGAGACAGCATATTGGCTAGATTAGCACGATCCATTAGAAACTTGTCATAATTCTGCTCGCTAAAAACTCAGCTACCCRTTTCCCTGAACCTTTTCGTGACCAGCAAGCAGGAGCAGCAGTTTAYAAGCACTTCCCAAGTATGACTGAGATTCACAGCATTGCACTAAGCAACTGGGGAGAGGGACAAGGAACTTGTCACAACTGCACTAAAGACAGACTTTCAGCTATTTTGACGCAGCTCCTGCAGCCCAGACAGCCCAACTGCGGCAAATGGTTCCAAATCAGACTCAGCCCACATGCTTTCATGTTTGCCCATCACCAAAATACACCAATGCACTGGGATAAGGACACTACCCTCTCGTTAATCTCATGCTAGATACTTCATAGATGTATCACAGATGACAGTTAATGAGTGAAAACTAAGATAACATATATGCAAATGATCCTAGAAATGAAATAAATAGCTTTTTCCTCTGAACAGAAATGAGCAGGTGCTCTCATTGCTGCCGGAGCTGCCCTACCTTACAACAAAAATGACTAGAGGAAAGAATTACAAGTACCATATTGGTGGTCAAAAGACTAAAACTGGCCCATGAAACATTCTGTCCTTTCTGGCTCTTTGCAACCTTTTAACTTTCTGTTTTATCAAAAATTTCCCAAGTAGCACATATGCCTTGCAAACTGAAACCCTGCTCTGTCACTCTAGTGTCATGACCATATTCAGTCTATTCCATGTGCACAAGTTCCTGTCGCTCAACAGCATCCACCTCAGAGGCAGTTGCGACTGGGAAGCTCCCTAGGGAAGAGAGACACCTTTGCACCTGCAATTCATCATTAGAACAATCCGTTCTTTTCTTCTCATCAGAGAATCTGTTTTCAAAGAAAAAAACATTTCAAAAATACTGAAGAAAATGCTTTCTGTTTTTCCAAGTTTTTCAAAAGTACACACTAATAAACACTAATTCACAACTAGATTGCCTACTGATGGCATCTGGCGTGAGTMTGAGCCTCCTAGAGGCTCAAACTCATCTCCAGGATTCTTTATTCATCATCATGTCCTACGAACAAGCAACGTCAAATTTGACTATCCCTTTTTAAGCTTGTAGAGCATGGAGAGGAAAGGAGTAACTTCAAAATTACAGGTCAGATGACATCTAGTCTATTGCAAGTATCAGAAAATGTTTTTCAACAATGCACAGAAGACAAGTAGAGGATGATTAAATGTCATAACTATAAAATCCCACAAAAGAAAGCTTTAATGATTTTATCTGCTTCACAGCTCATCCAAACTGGAAATCACTGCAGCTGGACAATAATCTCAAAGTCTCCAGCCCTATAGAATCTCATACATCTTGTGGCCAGGCCTATGTTTAACCAGGACCACACAGTTCACCGTGCAAGACACATGATGACTATGTTTCAGACAGAAACTCTGCAGTAGTTTCCAAGACCCCGTGGAGGTAGGAGGTCTGAGAACAGCAGCACACACACAAGATGAGGATAGACAACAGTTTCAAATGGTACAGTCCATATTTGATGGGCCATTCAGGCTCCTGTTTCTCCTGGCCTGATAGAAAGTATGTTAGAGAAAAGCATGACTGCTGACAACCCACATGTTTGCAATACTTGTGAGAAAAAGGGCCCTTTAGCGAGTAGCTGGGGATGTGGTTTTAGCAAGGACAAGCGGGATATTTGTAGATGCTGGAAGCTAACGTGTCTCCCTGTTGCATGGCTCTCCGTGGTGAGAAGCAAGTCTCCTTCCGGTTACCTAGGCCAAATAAAACACCAATAAAGAGACTGCTGTGTAGAAATCTCTCATAAGTGTAGCAAGGAACCCCAAAGGTTTTGGTTATGGGGAGTGGAGGTGGAGACTATACTGTGCATATGTCTCATAGCCCAGCAAAGACAGTTAATCATTATGGGTTAGGCTTCCTGATGGTGTGGACTCTACTATTTAATAAAAGCTTGTCCACTAGCATCAGTCTATAGGCGGCTTTGGACTTGGGTGCACAAAGATGTGATTCTGTAGACTTGCTAGGCCTGCCACACAACTGCCACCAACGTGGCTGCATTTTTTTATCTGCATAAGGAACACGCAGTCTCCAAATGTCACTGTAARCTGCATGGGAAATTCTTTATTCACTTTGTGACTGTTCGAAAATGACCACCCTGATTTTTTAAGCAGCAGGACTGTAAGCCATTTGCAAGAACTGATAAATAGATTCTATTATCTGTTTGCAGATGCAACATGAGAGTGACAGTTTAGAAATGACCTGTATGACCTCCCTTAAGTCTTAAACCTTTTGTGAAACTYCTCACCAGTACACAGCCTTGTTTCAGCCCAACCACTGATCACAAAAGCCACCCTGACTCAGGGCCAGTGAATGTGGCTAGGACTGGAATAAGGGCTGCCCTGGTCTTCCTCCAGCCTCCAGCAGCAAGATGAGGCCCTGCACAATTTGGCAATGTGTGCTTCTGGACGCTCGGCTTGAAGCGTGGTGCCACCTGGGCTGGCCCTGCTTGAGCGGCGCTACAAAAATATCATTATCATATTTTCCAGCTTTGCTGTAGCTGATTCTTAGAGCAGCTAAGTTTCCACATAAAACAAACGGTACTTTTGCCTTGCATATTGCCAGGCCTTGCAAATCACACAATTAAGAGCACAAGTGCTTTACTGATAGAGAATTATTCATGTGTATCTTGGAAAGTGAAAGACATAATCTGCTTTGAAACTTTAAATGTTGTGCCTCGTGTTGCTGTCACACAGTGTCAGGATAAATAAATGCATAAATATGTCTAAATATACAAGTAGCTTGCATGAAAGAAACTTGTATTCTTATATCTGACATACGACAAGGAAATTAACATTTATAAAATAATAAAAATTATTATTTATAAAATAACATTTTCTTATATACTTGAGAAGAATCACCACAAGGAAATAAAAACAATCTCATAATGCATATCTGAGAACATATTAAAAAAAAGTATTATATCATTTTACCAGTTTGGATCCTCAGGTGCCTTTCGAAGGTTTGGTCACACACCAGCTCAAATGAATATACTGAGAAATACCAATAAAAAACTTGGAAATCCTTTAGGTAACAGAGAAATAGGAGTAACTTAAACAATAACCTGTAAGACTCAAATCTGAAAATTCTTTTTTTATCTTTATCAGTTGGTCCTATTCTGTACAGGCTACATTTCAAAGATTTCTTGAATTCTGGTTGACTCCACTTTTTAGACAACACTAAGTTCAAGAAATTTAGGTTTTTATTCAAGAGGAATGCTTACAATAGCCACATATCCTATTAAAGCAAGGGAAAACTGCTGCCTTTGGATGAGAGATGAAACAGCCATTTTGGCCAAATGTAATCACTGAAAAATATACTGCACTTATCAAACAGAGAGAGGATGGGGAACAGGTCATCTGCCTCCTCCAAAAATTCTCTGTTTGCTCTCAGGAAGATTTTTGCTTCCTGACCCAAAGTGCTCGGCAGCTTCGCGTTCCTGCTGGACGCTGCTGAAGAGCTTGCTGCTGCGGGCAGCACTCATGTGAATCCCACATAGAGACCTGGCGCACAGATTGCATCCCAAAGACAGATGGATCTTAAGAACGGGGGCAAGGTGGAAGTGATCCATTATATACTGCTGGTAACCTAAGTTGGGATCTTTCAAAACGAAAGCTGCTATAGAAATGTGCACTATCATGAACAGGGTTTAATTTCAAATGGAATGCATTTTTCTAAGAAATAACTGAATCGCTGGGGAATGCTGGAATTACGACAGAACATGAGATTCCTGCAGTGCCTGCCAAGCCTAGTAGCAGTGGAAGCTGAGGGCCACATTTGGCGTACAAGAGGGTTGTTTTGCYGGCTGATAATGGAATCACACTGAAAATGACAATTAGTCCATCAAGTTAAAACCTGGCAATGGCTTTGTGGCTCTGGTAGAACACAAAGCTTCCTCATGGTCTGTGAATGCAACATATGCTGCAGAGAGGCAAACAAGTTCATGTTCTATCACATCTTCAGTCCTGCCACAGAAAAAAGAATCTCTGATGTGCTTCTTATTTGACAGGAAAGGAAGACAAAGGACTGAAGAAAACTATGTACAAACAACATCAGGCCTCACTATGACTGCAATGCTTGAGGAGTGGGTGCAAAAGAATGTAACTTTTATTTGTTATCAGAAAGCCAAGCAACGCCTCTCAGAAGAACTTTATAATATCCATTGAAATTTTAAAATCAGGTATGCCCTGGTGAGCCACACCTGAAATACTCTGTCCAGTGCTGGGCTCCCCAGTRCARGAGGGATGTGGAGCTGCTGGAGAGAGTCCAGCACAGGGYTACAAGAGTGATCAGGGGCCTGGAACATCTGCCCTATGAGCAAAGGCTGAGAGAGCTGGGCCTCTTCAGCCTGGAGAAGAGAAGGCTGAGAGGGGACMTCACCAGTGTGTATAAGTAYCTCAAGGGAGGGAGCAAGGAAGATCGGGCCAGCCTCTTTTCAGTGATGGCCAGMGACAGGACTAGAGGAAACGGCCACAAATTGAAACACCAAAAGTTCCATAGGAACTCAAGGAAAAAATTCTTGACAGTGAGGGGAACAGAGCACTGGAATAGGTTGCCCAGAAAGGTTCTGGAGTCTCCTTCTTTGGAGATCTTCAAAACCCGYTTGGATGCCACCCTGTGCCACATGCTCTAGGTGACCCTGTGTGTGCAGGGGGGTTGGACTAGATGACCTCTASAGGTCCCTTCCAACCTTAAGCATTCTWTGATTCTAAGTTTGCAACTATTTGCAAACCAAAAATCAACATCTGATTCAGAATCAGATCCATGAGATACCCACATACAAGTCTGAAGAGATTCCTGCATGTTGCAAGGAATTATTAAGAACATGTTTAGATGCCACAGCCTCCAGGGGACACACGGTAACTCTCTGTGGACACTGCTATTCTAACTGCAAATATCAAGCATCCGACAGGTTAAGTATCTTGATGGCCTAGAGAGCAGCCTAGAGAAACCCGTCTAACTTGGCACTTCTGACAAGTCAGGAGGGTGCATGCAGTGAACTCTGCTGCTCTTTCTTCTCATGAAAGTCACCCCTACCCTTTATTTTCACAGGAACATTCCCAAGAAACCTCTTYCAGACAACCACCACGTTTTGGAAATAAAGGTCCAGATAAAAGATGTCATACAATGAAGTTCCTTCCTACGAAGAGACTTGCTGCATTGCTATCACCACTAAACTGAATACTTATTTTGAAGTCCTAAGAGTAAGCAGTGCCATATGGCTGCCTCACAGCATTGTAGCCATGCTGTCTCAGTGGTTTAGTATCAGGGATGTAGACAGCCAGACTCCTCTGGTACCTTTSATCTCATCTGGACAGCTGGAAGCCTGCCTGTAAAGCTAGCAACACTTAAGATACAGTTGTCAATGACAAATCTTTCTTTTGATCTTGAAGACCTAAGGCAAGATTGAAGTGGGTGCTGTCAGTGCTACAAAACATTTTTGATCTTGTTTGTCTGCTGAATAAGCAGGTCAATCCTCAAGTCTCGAGATATTCAGCTTTGTCCAATCCTGAACTGCCTTGTGGATTGAGAAGACATTGACTTTGGCTTTCAGATAGAGCTGTTCAGATGCTTCAGCCAAAGGTACCATGAGGAAGAAAGCWTAAGTGAGACATAAATAACTCTCTCTGCTCGTTCACAATGTAGCCCAAGTATCTGCTGCATTCAGACATACTGGTTAACAATCTCGAATGGACAACTGTGATCAGAGTATCATTTAAATACTTAAAATTGGATGCAGTAATAACACTTTACMAAATGTACTTAATGAGGAAATACAATTGCTCACAGCTGTTGCTCAGACTAGACTGGAAAGAATCCAAATAAATAGGAAGACATGAAAGCACAATAAAATTATAAGGGGAGATCAAGAACTTGCTTCTCCATTGAAACCCAAGATAATCAATCCCAAMTAGCAATGATTTTTTTTAGCCCTGTAGAACACATCTGATAAACAAAAAATCTTGGAAGGAGTCTTGGCAGATCAGCAGAGGTCTATCACAACTTGTCTGTGTCTGTCTGGAGTTGAGCCAGCAAATAAAGAAGCTGTTGCAATCATGGTGGCCACTCGCATTAATCACAAAAGCTTCAGAGCCGGGTGCCATCTGAAAATTCCACATCTCCCCAAATTAGAGACTTTTGAGAGTAACGGAGAACATTACTTACTGAGATTAGTACAGATGGCGCGTTGTGTGTCATGAGTAGGAGGATTGGGGTCAATCTCATTAGACATAATAGGACTTTATTCATTATAGATGAAAAGATTCAGATCTTACTGCTATATGAGAGGATCAGTTAGTTGTGGTTTAGGCAAATTTATAAGACTTGTCGAAGAGTGAATTAGACTACTGAGAGGAAGTAGCTGGCAAATTTCAAAAAGTTGCTGGAATATTTATAAGATTCCACCCTATCTGTTTGACGTGTGCAAAACAAATTCCATTACAAATAACTAAATAAATAAATAGTGCTTTTAGCTAATATGAAAAGTATCAGGGCTATCAATCCTTATCATTAAAGCGTAAGGTGATCACTAGCTGGAATCCRAAGGAAATCCCTTCTGCTCCAATCCTGCCATAGATACAGTATTAAATAATTAAGCACATTGAGGGGAGGATGACTAACACCTTGCTCCAAGGCATCCAGTGATGCTTCCATCGCAAATGGCATATTAGACCAGATGGACAGTTATCTGTCCTAGTATTTGTTCTGTTCTTTAAAACACAGCTTCGATCCCCAAAGATTCTGCATTTTTACARGGTTTGGTGCCCCAGAATAATTACCAAAGTTTTAACCACTGATATTTAAATGAATTTGTTATATTCTGTACCATGGTAGAATTTCTTCTATCACTCTCACTAACCATCACAGCTCAGCTAGGGAAAGACTGCCGCTGTTCACTGCAGAAAGCAGTTTAAAGATTCTTGAGCAATAGGATGGATAGCCTTAAAAAAGCTGTCTGGATTAGGGTACAATAAAGTTGCAGACATTGCTCTCCCAACAAAGAGTCTGAATTGCATAACAGATAAAAGCAGCATTTGTTGAGATGAGATACTCATGTCAAACAGAATGAGAGCAACTATTCAACCCACATTAAATTATTTTGGCAATGAAACTAATGAAGAAAAACAGAATAAAAATGCTGCAAAGAACTTTTCCAAGTGTTTCTTTGAAACAGTTTGTGTACAGGCAAGAAATGTTCATTCCATATGAGACCACTACAGCAATCCTCTTCCTTCTTTCCTTTTTGGCAAGCTAGCTTTTAGCTGAAGGTCTTGTTCCTATGATCCACCTTTCAGGTGGAGGTTCCCTGGTAATCTTGCTGCCTATTTTACCAATTGCAAGGAGGAAGCTTTTCAGGATAGCGATGTTCGGCTTGACAATTTCGAGCCAAACTCTTGTGCAAGCTACCTCAGGGATTTGTATTTACCAGCCTGCACAGCTGCCTACTCTAACAGTTGAGTTTACCTTGGTAGAAGCTGCCRTCCTGCCTCACAGGGTCAAAGACAAACTCTCCTTGAGACTGGATGCAAAGCAGTGGGTTTTGGAATGGAATTCTCCTCCCTATTACTCGCCAAGGGACAACAAATGACATCCTTCGGGGCTAGGAACAAATCTTTTTGCCAAACAAATCCTATTGTTCATTTGAATCTTGTGGTTTCATGATGCTGGTTGGAGTATGGGGACAGTAATAATATTCTAGGATCTAAATGAGTAAGTTGGCCTATTTTGAGGCTCCTCTTGTGAACATGCTAAGAAAGCTCTAACCACACATGCTTAAAAAMCAAAGATAACTATTGCAAAGTAGAAACTATTTCACAATATATCTAAAATATCTAGATAGCTTTCGTTAACACCATGTGTGCCAATCTGGATTCAGGCTCCAGCTAGTACTAAGAATGCTAATTCAGGCAAAAAATGCTGGAAACCAAACTACAAAACGTGACATTGTTGCAAACCCATACAAGAGTTACATAAATTCAATATACCAAAGCTTTAATTAGATGATAATGTAAACTGTAGCAAGACATCTTTCTCAGGAATCATTTTCTTTGCCCATTTGGCTTTGATTACAGTTGTCTGAATGAGAAACTTTCTAACTTGGGTGAAGCCAAACAACTGCTTAAATTTGATTAATAATACAGCTCTATATGTTGCTGCTTTTGGTGATCAGATTATGAATGAATAAAAGAATCAAAAACTAACGCCTGGTAACACGAAGTCCCTTGGCTTCTCACCTACTGCTAGAATGATGGCAAAGTAGTAACATGACCTGAAGATGGTGAGCTCCGGAAAGACCTTCAGCCAAGTCCTGTGACATGAGCAGGGTAGCCTTTGCCTAAGCTCAAAAACAAAGCGTGAGTTTTTGAGCGCAAGGTCATGCTGAACCTGAAGCTGCATGTTATCCATGATAGTGTGCATGTTATACTTGCTACAGCTAGAGTCAGTACTATAAATACCAAAAGAATTAACAACAGTCATATTATCAAAGCATTAGACCAATAAAAAGCTTGTGGCTGCTACTCTGCAGAACATGGTTATTTTTCTAAAGACATGTTAGTTTTGGAAGCATTTACAATGCCTGTTGTATTTTTCTGAAGTGGAACAACATTTATCCTATTCATTTATAGATGAGACATAAAATAACAATCCTAAATAGGKGCGGCTATTGGAAATCATCTGCTATCTTTGGCAATGGCATGATATGGYGGCTGCAGCTATCAAGCCAGGTCCCCAGTGTGCAAAGAAGGTTTTTCTCTCTCATCCACTTCCCGGGTTTTTATAAATATTAAAGCTTAGGCTGATGTTAAGTTGTATTATTCCCATTTATAAAACAGTCAAAAAGACATAAGTTATCTTTGGTTCCCTCTTAAACACCATCTTGGCACGCAGGAAGATCCAGACCGCAGTGCAAAAGAGTACCAAGCAGCTGATGCAAGCAACAAGCCCAAAAACCACTGCCCTTCAGGAAAACCCGTGCTAACCTTATAGAAGGTTACTGTGACCTRCAGTCACTGCTATGTTGTCATTCTCATGCAGAGTGCCTGAGGTYAGTGAACTCCATGGGCAGGAGGCAAAGCCAGGAGAGCTGCACTAAAGGTCCATCTCCAGGCAAAAGTTGCCTGGAGCTGAGGAGAGTGAGAGTCTCTGTTCTTACCATGCACAGCCACACAAATTCATGCCAGTGAACACAGTTGTCACCATTTAAGTCCATGTCAGCAGGCAATGAGAAAACTTGGGAAATTAGTGTGTGATGTGTGCTTTTTGTTGCATCTTATTTGAATCCGGTGTTGAGATGCTCATTAAATGAGATTTCTCGCCGTCTCCCTTCCTTGCCCTATCTCTAGCAACAGTTCCAGCTGAACAGCTTCCAAAGTTTCAGTACAAAGTATTCACTACTCAACACTGCCATTTTACAAGCAGGAACAGAAATAAAACTTGAAACTCTAGGTCTCATCTCTTGTTTTATTCTGCTTCACAGCTGCTTTGAGAATAATAAATGACATTCTCCACATATTCTTTCCCTGATACGCCAAAACAAAACACCAATATCTCTGGGCAGTGTTACTTCAGGAAAAGGGCAAGTTCTTTTAATCATAATTCCCATTCAGACTCTTGTGCTAGTACTTGTACATAAATCTGCTAACTCCATCAGTCAATCTCAGAAAGACAACTCATCTCAGTCCCTTTGACTAAGCGTAGTACAATCTCTAMAGCTGTCAGCAATGTGCCATGCTGGCCATTTTACATTCAGCAAGTTAATTGTGTAGGCTATTTCTTTTACACTGTCATTTTGAACTTCATTCAAGTTTACTGTGATCAGGTCCTCACCTTTAAAGTCCTTGCTAACTCCAAACCCAGACGACACAGAAAAGCTGCATCTACTTACCAGCACCCGTGGCATAAGCCAGCTTCAGTGTCAGTCTCRAGATCAGTGGTTCTCTGCTCACAAGAAAGTCTTGATGGTCAGACTGAATACAGAGGCAGAACTTTAATGTAGCCAAATCTCCCTTCTTTGCAGCATTGTATTGCTCACTCTGTAGCAAGGAGAARTTCTTGTCTTCTCACTGATGCCTGCCAATCACTTGTAAGCTAYGAGTTTGCATAATGGTAGGCCTTAAAAGTATGACTGAATACTACAGAAAATTACTGCTATCAAAATAAACAAAATCTCTCTAKAAAATCTCTCTAAAATCTTCACTTGAATAAGGGTTAGATATTGTCAAAGCAGAGAGATATTATTTCTTTAATGAAGCTTAATAAAAGATTGTCCTATTTACTGRATTCTTTGGCGATAATTTTAAGCTGCATTCTGCATCACTTTGAGACATGCAGATAGTGTGTTAAGATTGACATCACCATATGTAAGAGGAAAAAACACAAAGCACCTTTTCACAATCTACTGCCCTCCATGGTTTCAGTGTAAAACAATATGCTTTATCCTTTCCTTTGTTTTAAAACTTTCATTCCTCGTCTTCCCTTTCCTCCTCCTCAGGCCACAGATTTTCTAGTGCAACATATAGGCCTACTCCTTCCCAGCCCTGCTCAACTGAAGTAAAAAAATACACTGGCTAATATTAGTTTCTAMGTTTCTCTTTCCGTATTAGCTGACATATATTTCTTCAAAAGATACTAGTTTGTTTTACTAAGACCTGTGAATTGCAGCACGTTCAAGAACCACAGTAAAATATGAATGCTGTAAATAATTATTACTCAAGAAACATTAGCTAGACATAAAGGTAAAACTATAGTGTCTGTAGTGTGCTCTATCTGGAGAGTGATAAAAACACAGTGCTGCTGAGGGATGAAAACACATTTTTTGGCTGAGTTAACTGCCTCTGCAGACTGCATTCRCTAAATGTTCTAGCAGAGGTTAGAAAATTGGTTGGAACGGCTTGGAAGCTTTGCTCCAAGTGAGAGGCACCGGGTAAAAGCACAGAAATTGCTTCAAAAGAATTGAAAAAAAAATGTTTATAACCCTCAACATGAAACTTTGCTTGTTATGGAATAACAACTTCAATTTAAAACCTGTAAGAGGCAGAGTATTTTTTATGGTGCCATTAATATCTAGATATGCCTTATCAAGCAATGAATTAAAATCACTAGCAGGAGAGAAATCATTAAATCAACACAAGTCATATTTAAATGCTCTTCAGCAAATGAATTATGTAGATCCCAACAAATCTAAACAGGCACGTAATACAAATGAATCAGAGTAAGTACCAATACAACTTCATCCCTAGTTTACTGAAACTATTACCTGTTATGGTTGKTAGTGTATTATCCTGTTCTCTGCCTCTGCAGTCAGTGTTCAGGCAAGACACAGACACCATGACAGCTACAGAACACAAGCTGTTTCTTCTTATGTTGGCAAATTTTACATTTAGATGAGCCCCATTAAATAGAATCTACACTACTGCATCAGCTTTGCAGTTGAAGACCAAACTTTTCAGCCTGGAAGGAGCTCAATCTCTCTGAGGGCATAATCCCCAACCCGTAGAGCAGGCCACCACCCAAACTCCACTCTTCTCATGACACTGCTGGCCACAACCACCGCTCTTCCAGACTCACTACTAATAATCCATGTCAGTGGATCTCCCACATGCCAGTGAACAGTGAACTGAACTCAGTCAACTTAGCACAGAATTACCTCTACAGAGCCATTTGGGTTCGTACAAGCACCTTTCCCATCTTCAGACTAAGGTATGCTCTGCTGAATAATGACTTCCAGTTTTTCTGCTAATGAAAATACAAGCCAAGATACTACGTAGACAAAGGCAGTTTTATGAAGCAAAGGGATCAAAACCTTTGCCCTGCAAGCTGCATACAGCACTGCTGATCGCAGGCAAGGCAGGAACAGGTGGATGCAAGGCCTCTTCCTCCAAAGATTTTTTCTCCCTTCAATCGYCTCTCCTCCGGCTACCTGCCAGGCTTGTGTTCCCCTCTTTCTCAAGACCCTCTGTTGCCTGCTCTGCCTTCTGCTACATGTTCTAGTCCCTATCCCTGTTTGCACTGGAACACACAACTGACTGCATGATTTATTTTCCTTGGAAAATATTTTCCTTGGAAACAGCCAGAATGTATATTGAATTATCTCCTTTTCTGAAATGCCAGTTGCACTCAATTAGCATGCCTCCCCACAGCTCTTTAAAAAAAAAAGAGCACAAATTTCAGACTGCCACTGGCATGTTCAAAAACTAATGTGTCTGGAGCGGTCACAGCAAAGCTGGCTGACTGAAGAACCTTCTGAGCAAGCAGCGATCACACGCGCTACCTGCCCTTACAGGGCAGCAATCCGTCCTGAAAGGGTGGGGAGGCTCCGTGCATCCAGGGCCAAGGTGATGGATGGCAGGGCTTCGTCCCAGCCATTTCCTGGGCTCACTCTGGATGAAGCAGAAAAGCTTCCAGAATTTCTCCTGCTGCAGGGAGAAGTTGCTCTTGTACCACTTGAGATTTAGATGTCCCTTCGCCATTTTATGAGGCATGTGAAAATTGCCAGATATGCATGCAGAATTTAAATTACTTTCTAACAAAAAATTCTGTTTTAGTCTTAAATATACCAAGAACAGTACTCTACTTTAAGACAGGCTTCAGTTGGAAGTAAACCATGATATTTGCCCCTGGGTGGGGATGTGTTTTATAAAATTATTGTATAAAATAAAAATGTTGACCTTTCTGTGCAACACACTCTCTACAAAAATATTTTTAATGAAAAATACTTTTATGAAAAAGTTCCAAAAGACTCTTGGTATATTTTGTCTTCACTGTTTCCCTTTCAGCAACTCCTGACCTTCAAGTCTCCAGCTCAGTCAGGAAGTGGATCTTGGAATCACCAAAAATATCTTTAAAAAAGGCTTTAAGTCACAGCACTTCTTGCACAACTGAAAAACATAAACTGCAGGCACCACTCCTCTCTCAGGTTCCACCTGATCAAAACTGATTAAGAGATCTGATTTATAATTTAGATAAATGGTCAAGTGTCTGAAAATCACTCTTCTTATTTAAGTAGYGACAACTAAAAGCTTCTGAGATTTGTCAAACACTTGTGCATGGTAATATCTCTCTTCTACTTGAATAAATACAGATTTTTAACAAAGATGTATTCATTCATTTTATTCTTCTGATGAAAAATAAAGCAGAGAGCACCCCTAGAGGAATCACAGACATTCTGATATCAGAAGATTTCATGAGTTAACACTTCATTTATTTGGGACACACTAGAGACTTCCTTTCTAAGAAAATCCTTTCAGCATTCAGCTGAAAAAAAGGTTTGGTTAATTTTTCAAAGACTCTTCCAGAAGAAAGAATATTTATTCCCCCACAACACACACAGCAGAGACTCCATTTCAACACAGCACATTTGACAGGCCTTAGAGAAAGCGACTTACGATAGTGCTTCTGCCTGGAGGCACCAGTGGCAGTCAGGCTTGCTTGATGCTGCAGGTGTAAAGAGCATGATGTTATTTATGCCATCAGTATTACCAGTACTGCTCTTCATACACTATATAACCATTACAACAGCACCATTTCAGGCTAAAAGCAAACTCCTACATTTGTAATTCCTTTAGGAAAACCAGAAAAAAAAAGTCTTTCTCCTTTAAAACATCACAATGGTCAATTCTCCATCAATTTCATGTGGATTTTTTTTCCATACATACACCAATACTTTTTGAGAGTGACAAGCATTAAAAGGTGATCAGTAAAGCATCTGATCAAATCGAACTTAGCTTGACAGTGACCAAGAATCCCATATCTAAGCCTGAAATGAAGCATGTGGACATCTCAGCTCAGTTTCTTACATAACTCATAACAACAATAATTGGCATCTCCTCATTAGTGAAAATCGCAAAAATGAACAAGTAGTTTAAGAACAGTTAGAACACATATAATTTATAATTACACTAAGTAATTATGTTTAGATTGCACAAAGAGTTTCTGCAAAACAAAGCAGGAGATCCAAAAGCCAAAGGAAAAGACACAAAGGTTGTACAGAATCAGAATCCAATGCTGGAATTTCTGTTCCTTTAGGATATAGTACTGCTAAGCTCCTGAAAAATGTCTGTTGACTCACAGCTGTGACATCTCTTTCTCAAGGATTTAATCATTATCACATGATCAGTACACAGTGTTTTCCAAGAGGATCTCTCAACTAGGGCAGACCATCTAATAATGTCTAATATTACTTTAAAATAGAAAACACAGGTTTCTTGTTCTGTATCTGCAAAATTTAGTTATCATCTTAAAGACAGATTCACTCACTCATTAGTAAACTTTAAGATACAAAAATAAATCTCTGAGCTTAAAGCTTTGCAGAACAGCATGTGCTATATATCCATTTTAATATCACATAATTAACAASGTTCTAAAGAAATTTCCAATTAAAAGTGATGGATTACTTGATAATGCTTTTCTTTTCCATCGCAAATCCAGTCTGCTCCTGAGCAAAAAWTGGAATGAGAATTAAAATATGGAAGGCCAGTTTCCAACAGAAATCATAGCTAAAAAATAACTGCGTAAGAAAAAGATGTCTTATTTATGTTTTGCAATGGAAAACAAATTATTTATTAAAGAAAACGTTTTTGTAGTCAATGAATTAAACAATATTTTTGGGACATTTTTCAAAGCTTCAGAATTGGTATACTACAGCTTATTTTTAATCCCAGAGCAGACAAGTAAAACAAGCTTCCCTGCTTTGCAAGTTTTCTCTCCACCTGATTTTCTCAGATGTGAAAGAATCAGTTATTGGACTAAATCAAATAAACAGAATAAATGAAATGAAGGAAATATTCTCTCTGCTTCTGCAGAAGAGACTAATACCATCTAAACCTYGTATATCACTTCAGCAAACGTTGGTTTGAGGTGCTTAGCCAGAGACTTGCATCAATTCAGCAGTTTGAATTTCCCGAAGGCTTGGCAGCAAAGACAACCTGCTCAAATATTATTTTTGCTCAGTTTAAACAGTTTGAATATACTGCAGATAGGTAAAGCCTTCACAGAAGGTGTCATTTTTATCTTTACTTCTAAAGGGATTTATATATATTTTTAGAAGTATTTAATTGAAAAGCAAGAAATCTCTTTTTGCCACACCAATATAGAAAAATAATCCCTTTRCTCCACTGTAGTGTTACCAGGTGCACGATTCCTGGCTCAAGTCGTGGCAGGAGAAGCATCCTAGCCGATTTGCTTCCTGCTCCTTTGGGCAGGGGTGCCCTCTTCTGGGTGCTGCCTCGGGACTCAYAGGTGAAGATCGGGTTCTGGCAGGAGCTCCCAGCCTGCTGCAGGAAGCAGGGCAGGTAGCTCATAAGCAGCTGGCTCAAAAATGCGTTAAACAATAAAATTCATTTTGCTCTATCAATGTTTTTGAGAACGGATCCATTGGGATCCCACAAAATACTTGGCAAACTGCCTGCTTATGTGGAATTACTGGCACCGTGACAGAAAGCTATAGTTGGCTCTACATGGCAGAAGCAACTCCAGGGCTGCTAACATGCCTRTGCAGCTTTAGTGTAGCTAGAAATGGGCAAAAAGAGCAGTTCAAATGGAAGAGCAGCAATTTGAACATACTCAGACAGGGGATGTAGCCACAATTGCTAGAAATGTGGTGKTTTTTATACCTACGGTGACTAAAATTCTCTCGCCATTCCTACGAGAAAACCCAAATCGACCCATTAAAAAAAAAAAAATATCCTTCTCAGTACTGGTTACGGAAATACATAGAAACAGATTTTGTCCTTGGTAACTCTCACAGGAGAGGCCTCCTTGCCTCATGCTTTCTTTCTTTAAGTTTGCAGGGAGAACTGTACAACTCTGCAATGAACAGAGCAAAGCTGTTTTAGGAGCTGTTTACAAACATTTAACCCAACCCAAACCACAAAGGGGTCCAGAGAGAGTATAGGTCACGGTACGACCTTCTCTCGTTCTTTAAATTTAAGCTGAAAACTTTCCTAGTTGGTATTTAGTTTKCACTTAATAGGCTGAAAGAAAAAGGGCTCAATTACTCATTTTAGAGAGCAACTCTTTTCACAAAGAACACCTATTTGAACTCTTTTTGAGCCCACTGGACCATATAATCCCCTGTGATTCCTCCAGAGATGTTTTCCTCACTTCAGTTCATAATCCTAGGAAGTCAAATCATCACCATGCTGGAAGAGCCTCCAAGCAGAGGGACCCCTTTRCCCTTCCCATGTCTTCCTATCCTAYCTCTTACTGAAATATCGCTCCCAGGATGGTTTCAATCTCACCTGAGAACTGTCTGAAAAATGGAGTTCAAATACACAAAGTCTTCACTAGAGACAGAGTTTAGGGGTTTTATCAGAGCACTGTAACAGAACTTAAGAATAAAGTAATGTAAAAACATTTTTTTCAATTCCATGGTAAGAGAGAAAATGTGAAACAATTCAAGAAACTTTTTTTGAATACTGGAAAAGCTAAATTTCTTTGCCCTACATAATGATATACTTGATTTAATTAGAAATGACATGTTTTGCTCAGAAGCTCACTACCAGACCAGCAGCACAAGCACAGATTTTCTTAACGACAATACATACATGGGGCACCCAGCAAGAGTCAAGGTAGGTTTGTCTTCATAATGGCTAACATATTTCATGGCATTCCTTCATGTGACAGGGAGGAAAAAAAGCCCAGCAGTTTACTGCCTTCKGCACATCCTGTAGATAATATACTCCTTCATGGTCTCTTTCTTCAGAGCTAAATATCWTTGATTCTCTCTTTTCTCCTCTCTTGCCAATGCACTTAATATACTAATAATATTTCCAATTACTTCTAACAGCATTTGATTTGGTGACAGCATCACTGATACAAACCAGAGCAACAAAGRGAGGGAATGGAAGGTGACTGAGATGTCATCCACATAGTGATAAAAATATCCTTCTGGAGCAGCCAAAAGGATACTTTGCTCTTCAAAGATGCCATAAAGCGAATGTGAAAGGAGAGAGAAAACTCTTCTAACTACAGGATGATGATGACATAGAACAATAAGGCCAAGAAAAATTCATACTGAAAACAGACTCTGCCAAGGAACCGAGGCTCTGAGGTGCCARTGGGAGTGATAACGGCAAGCATGAACCTTGCATGAGGGTAGCGCTCCACAGGAGAGGATTCTARTGCTGGACATAGTGGACCATAATGYGTGGAAGCCTTAGAAAACACAACCTAATCCCATCAGTYGTAGTTCCTCTGAAAGTTTTCTTCATTTGCACTGAAGCTTCACAGTAGACAAAAYAATTTTAAAATGATTTTCACATGTTTGGCTTAAGATACCCCAGTTCATCTACTAAACTCCCTTTTTGAAGACTAGAGCTCAGTCGAAGAGTGGGAACCTTTCTTCACAACAGAATTGCTCAGGTTTCATAAGAACACATTGGAGGAAGATTCACTGTCATTTTTATAWGTGTAAGGTACACGAACAAGAACCATAAGCAGCCATCAAGTGGTTTGGAAACCCATTAACTATGCATGAACATTTTTCATAATTCCAAAAGGAGATACAAAGCAGAGGAAACCATAAATATAAGTGTGTGTAAAATACATATGTGTATACATGATTTAATATATCTTTAGTACACTTGTATTTCTTAAATTTTTCATTTAAAGGCAAACCACATCCTTTGCAGCAATGAAAAATTTAGTMACTCCCTGGGACATGCTATTACCAGGGAAGATGTGCCTYTGCACTAAAAAATGCCACAGTATTYCGCCAATGGACGKCACTTTTTCCTGAGTAACCATACGCAGCTAATAATGAGATTAATTCACCCCAGGTAAGACTGCAAGCACTGCAATAAGATCAAAATGGCCAGAAATGTTTCAAGGTCAATACAGATTTCTTTTCAATGCCTTGCAAATCACTTTTTCTACCCTCCCGGGGCTTATCACACATACATAAAAAATACAGTTTTTCTTTCATCTACTTTGCTAAGATACAGAAGGACCAACACTGCAAAACATCTGCTCACTAGCTCGTTGGGGACAGGGAAGGCAAGGCATCCTGGCAAGCTTGTCAAAAGAGATTCTTCACGAGAATCACTGTGAACTGGTGCCTTGCTAGCAGTGACCCAAGGGAATGAAAACCTAACAAGAATCTGATGAGCGTTGAATGTCAGGGGTCTCTGGGGCCATACTCTCTGAAACTTTGTGCTCCTRAGCACAGATGGTTGTGGCTGCTCAAGTCCAATTTTCTAAGTTTTTCTGCAGAGGAATCATCTGCCTCAGGTATGAATGAAGAGCCATAGCTCTTGGAGTCTTCCCCTATTTTTGTCACTTGCTGACACTATCACTGGTTTAGAAAGCCTGCAGCAAGGGAAATGAAAAATCAACCAAAGCACTGGCTGACAATGGAAATTCTGACCTGACATTGAGSAGCTACAGCACAAAGCAACACTGAAATCCTCTGCTGCTTCCCTAAGAACGGAAGRGACACTACACTTTTGTTTCTAGATCACCTATGCCTCTCTRATCAGCCTAATTGTTCTATTTTATCAGCTGCAACCCTGAACACCATCTCGATAACTATCACTGAAGAACTCATCTCTTCAGCTTGAGCATCACCTTCATTAATGTTTTATGAGATTCCTCACTCCTCTCATCATTCTGGTTCATGAATAYGACAATATCTACCATCTAAGTAATCTTTTGAAAGTATCAGCCAAATACTGGTGCCAACGTCCTTGTGAACCCTGGCAAGAAGCTAAGGGGGCTCTTGACTGTCTCTAGTCTTCTTTGCATAGCCCCAAGGCTGCCAGGGGACCTTTGATACTATATCACGTTCTTCAGTGAGGCACCACAGGTTCCACTCTTGTGCTTCAGAGCTACCAGTTAAGTGGAGCCATGAGGACGGAGACAGCGTAAGCTGTATAAGCACACACAGGACACTTGGCTCTATGTTACTTAGAGGAACTAAGAGGTTCTGGACTTAGAGGTTCTGTCTATAAATACTACAGGGACATGACATTGGCTCAAACACTCAAAACACTGGTACATGATCATTCATATTGTTTGCTTTCTCACTCCCTGGCATAATTTTAAACCATGTCAACTACCACTCTCCCAAACAATGTTCCACCATGACTCAAAAAGCCTTTCATAATAGATAGTTTTGATGCAACTGTCCTCCTTTRGGAAAGAAAAGGGATTAGCTAAGGATGCAAGCTAGCATGCAGCCTCCAAGCCAGGGAACTGTACCTGTCTCATTTTATTTGACAGCACGGACTTAGCCAAAGGATGTTACCTTCCCAGCTAAGTCTAGGTTTGTACTGAATGTATCTGTCTGTGTTCCAGACTGGGTAACATGCGGTAATTACGGCTGCGTAATATTAGGTTTCTGGTGATATTTGCATCACAGACTGGGTGTGCACATAGGTGTTTGACTGCTTCTTCACTGATTCATTCTTCAAGAAAACTGAGTCTATTTCYGGCAAATCAAAGAAAGGAGGAGCTGAACAAGAAGGAAAGATCCTGCTGTTACTGTTGGGATGTTTGCACCATACCATTATCATCAGCAAGGGTACGTAAGGCATTTTGTTCCATAATGATAATGAAACACTCCTGTTTTAAAAGCCACAGTACATATTTGGAAGCGCAGGATCTGTCCAGACGCTGGGGTCATAAAAGCAGCAACACAATTGTGTCCMAAAGCAAAAGACAAGAAACAGAAAGTGAAAATCAGAAGTTGCGCTATTTTGAGCATTTCTACAGTACCTGAAATTATTTTCATAACTAGCAGCAACTGTGGATCTCAAYCTGCTTCTCAGCAAAATGCCCTCCACTTTTTGTTTTCCCTAGCTTCGCAAAAGCAAACACTGAGAAACTGAGAATAGTAATTGCACACACAAGTGTGAGGAAGAGTATTTAATATTTAAGAAGACTCTCCGAAGYGACATCTGCTTTTTCTCTTTCTTCCAGTCATGCGAGGCAAGTCAGGTACATCAGCATGCCAATTGCCTTGGTCTCTCTATGTGGCTACACAGTCTTTCTTTCTTTCTTTCTAGGGAAAGAATTTAATTCAACTATTTCCTAATRTCATGCCTTTAATCTGGATAATCTGGAATTTATCCAAACTTTTGCGGTTTTTTGGTGAACTTGAAAGAAGGCAAATGGTTTGATCATTTGTGCAGACAAATACAAAACACACTCAAATACTAAGGATTCTTCACTYAAGAGAGGCAGCCACATACATAAATAAAATAAAACACCTTTTCTTTCATACCTGCTACCTCCAGAATGTTCGATGTGTGGAAAAATCACAGCAGCTGATAGCTTGACATGAGCAATCATCTTCCTACAACCTTTCATTTGAAAACTATCAGTGTGMTGGGTTATGAGTTAACCTTCATTAACAGGGAAGTGGGGAGAAATCAGCAGAAAATGATTTATAATGTATGCATCTATTTTTACATAATGCTACCTTCAGATTGTGAAAACAATTTCACTGTTTGATTAGAAGTCAAAAGGAGCCATACAAAAATTTAATACTCAAAAGAGGAGAAAAACTGGCGCTGGGYTTTTTCAACTTGCCAAGTTAAAGGAATGTTATTGAAGACTCTCTTACATAAATGTTCCTTGACCTTTGAATGAACCAACAGGTCTTAAAAACTACATTAGCCAAAGCAAATTCCCATAGCAAATAAAACATTGAGCCAAATACATCAGATATTTTCTCAGCAGCACAAAGAAAACTCCAAGACCAAGAACAGAAGGTTAACACATCCTAATTGYGTTTAATTGAGTCCAGTAAGCTTGTGATGAGCAGCCACCAGTACTGAGGTGCTGGAGTTAGGATGCACCATACTGAGGTGTAACATCCTGAAAAACTGGTCARCTACATGGGCTATTATTTTGCTTAGCAATAAGGATCAGTAAGYTCTTGCTCTTTGCAAAGATCTCAATGTATGTTGTAGCCTAGTGGAGTCWGAAGAGAGTTTGAAAAGGCAAGAAAAAGAAGCTCTTGAACACAAAAGCAGGCAGCACAGTCTTCAATCAGGCCTCACATATGCAATACAAGGCAGCAGCAGCAGGTGTTACAGAAGACAGYTGCTCCACAGAAAGAAGCACCATGTTTGTCTAAAAACTGCAAATTCACATATTCTTAAAATCRTAGATCGGAGTGCCAAAAATTTCACAAGTCAGAATCAAAATTTGAAAGATAAGTKATATTTATAGAAGAGATGTAGCTAAGCTGATTTTATTTCTAGGGGCAGTTTGAGACAAGTATGCAATGCAGCTCAAATTAGTGATAAACAACCTATAGCTCCTCAAGCAAGTCAGAGTGCAAGAAAAGGCATCTTTTACCACTAACCTTGATAAGAGCACACGCAGATGCTGCTGTTACATTTCATGTCTGYGGGGCTGTGAACAGTGCACTCCTGTTCACACAAAACAATATTCCTATTGCTGTGTGTTGTGACACCAGCAGCTCAGGAACAGTAAGAAGAACAAAYATTATACTAATCCATGTAAGAGAGCTCACTATATGTGCGTAGATCTCTTTTTTGACACAAATAAGTGTCACATCTTTCYCCTTACATAAAGTTCTATTAAAGTATCATGACCATAATGACTGCAAAAGGAACACAGATACACTCAATCTTCCCAGGGAGATTCCTTTATAAAGTACCTTCCAAACGGTCCTAGAGACAATACTGAAGTTATGGCCATAATCAACTGGCTTCAGCGCAAAACTATCCTTTCCAATCCAGGCTCCCTCTCCTATTTGACAAGGGTGTCTGCTTCAACTTGCATAGCACATGAAGAATGAGTCCCCAAGCACCTCAGTCAGTACACGAGCCTCTAAGCAGCACTCCTCTGGTGCAGAGGCACAAGTGCTGRGAATAAAGCAGTTGTGGTCATATAGCACTGCAACATAATGTATACGCACAGCAACAAACAAAATTGCGAGGACAACTTTAATTTTRTTATTTAGATACTCAAGTTGCAAGCCCAGAAGTTTTTTGGCAAATACACCTCCTTGGGTCACATTGTTTCTTCAAGTCTTAAATGAGGAACAGTCACTATAAGGTCTATTAAAAAATCAAAATATTGGTAGGTATTATAGGTACACTTTGTGACTTGAAGGTCACTTCTTCCTTTAATTTAAATAGCACAGTGGCAGTAAAACTGGTCTAAGTTATGCCAAGAAGCAGGTTTTTATCCGCAAGCARAATCGCCTAGACATCTTTTATGACATGCCAGAGCAACAGCCTCAGTTCTTGCTCAGACACCACAGTTGCACCATTTAACTCCCACACTACATCAGCAGAATCCTCAGGCAGCCAGAGCAGGGATAGAGTTGCAATGATATAATACTGACTTTATGCCAGAATACCTTGAATGAGTCTGCAACTAGGGAAAACTACAAGAACTTAAGGAAGCTTCATACCAGTTTAATTTTGTCTGCAGTGACTGCTATATTTCTACTAAAAAAAAAAAAAAAAAGTCTTAACCTGCATCAGTCATAAAGATACAAATACTGAAAGAAGGTCAAGTCTTGGGGTAAAATCCACATGTGCTTTAGGAYAGAGATCCAAGTTACTACCGTGAAAAATAATGCTACATCACCATTAGCAACTTCTTGCTTTTTGTGAATAGTTATATAAACATACATTTCATTCAGCACAGTATCTGAAGAAAGGAGAAAAACTGCAATAGCGCAGGTAGCCCATCAGGGAAACAGTGACAGTGTTCCAAGCTGAGCAGGATAGACAGTGACTACAGCAACAGGAGCTGGCTCTGAGTTCATTGCTCCATAGCCTAAAATGCTTAAATGAGCCAAGAAGGTATCCCGGCTCCCRAACACTGTACATGATTCCCACACTGACAGAAAAGGGGTTTCTATCAACCACATAGTTTTGCTTGCAGTCTCTCACCGTTTCTGGTTGGAGGAGGACATTTCAGTAAGAGCCGGGGACCTGGGGAATTCTGAGGATGAATTTAAGACCCTTCTCTGTCTCTGCAAGCTCAGGGGCAACACAAGGAATTATTCCACTACCATCAATATGGACATGAGTCACAAGAATTCTCTTGCAATTATTCTTAAATCGCTTAAATAAAAATCCTCTTCCTTTCACCATCTTCCTTTGATGGAAGAACAGAACAGCATGCACAGCAAATTTCATAGGCCAAATCATATTTATACTGCCTCAAAGTTCTCTCTGAAGAAAGAAAAGTACGTACTGCATGTGTGATGAAGGAGAGCATGTCCTGCTGCTCCAGCTTTCACAGCCATGTGATGTATGGGTCTGCATTCATAAACTCATTTTTCATTTGGCACCACAAGCTGAAAATAATTAAATAAAGGCATGAGCCTTTATGCTTGCAGGTCTGTGGTCCTCTTGGTTTTCTATTTTGTCTTTCCATACGAGAAAACTTCCTAGATCAGAGAAATAATTCATGGGGCGGGGGGAGAGGTGCTTCAAATGAGACATAGGTCTCATTTGTGCATATATATTTTTACTAATACATCTTATATGGTTATTATTATGCCACTACTACTCTTTCATTCCCAATACAGGATCTCTTAATCTGATATAAATTACTTTTTCATTAAAATTTATGGAAGAAGTTTAACCTTCAGTCATGAAAAAGGCGGCACTCTTCTGCTTGAATTCTTAGTGTTTCCACACAAATGTGTCACAAAGTATGACCAGGAAGCGTCACACAATTCATTGTAAACTCTATCTGATTACCAGGCATACTTTGTTGCAGTTCAAATGTTCAAGTACACAAAGTCCATGAACGTGGTGTAAATCAGGGTTAAACTGAATACAGCTGAATGGACTATATTTAAGTGACACAGAAAAGGGCAGAACAACATCAASAGTGATTTGAATGATTCAAGTTCAAACATTATCTTGCACCAGTGAACAAATCTCACTAGCAAATTTCTAGAGATTTCACTAAGGAAAAGCTGTCTGGGGTTTAATTTTATTTTACATTTAAACCCTCAAACTCTACGATAGCTTTCAGCCTGTCAGTGGCAGAGTGCAAATGTTCTGTTTCACACCAATGGAGGACTGAAGTTGGATTCTACTTATGTGACATACTTGATGCCTATACATTTTTTTTCCTCACAGTCAAAGCATGAAGATGCAAGACTAAGGAGAGAAGAGCAAGAACAGAGCTTCTCTTCCATTGATCAGGGGGTTATCACCACTTCTCTACTGGACAACCTAGAAAGCACATACACTTTGCCATAGAAAAGTTCCTTGTATTTGCACTGGAAAAGCACTGTTCCCAAGTTTGGCACTCACTGCTTCTGGATTCAAGAATTCTCTTCACCTTGCCATACACAACTGCAGAGAATCAGTCACCTCCTTGCCACAGCTGGTGACTTTATTCATGAACGGCCCAAATCATAATCTTTTTGTTGCAAAAAAAAGGCAAAATCTGGGGAATGTTCCTATGAAAGTCACTGCAGTAGCTGTCCAACAGCAAAGCTGAGAAAGATGACAAAGTAAAGCTGGCAAAGAGATGAGATGAGGAAAGAGCCTACAGACCAATGCTGGTAGCAATTAGCAGCACTAGACTCCCCTGAACTGGCAGTCACTGGCTGATCCTCACAAAAAACAAATTTCAAAGCTGAGCTACGCAATCGACATGCAATAGAGAGAAAAAAAAAAAACTGAGAAGAGCTAATTGGGTCAAAAAAATTGGCTGTACAAACATGCATCAAGACAGAAGCAGGCAAATTAATAAGTTCAAAAGTTATTTCTGCARCCACACCAATTCACCAATCTGGGATGCTAGTTACATGTCTCAGGAAGCAAATGCATTTCATACACAACACTAATCAATTCCTAGACTAACCTCCCCAGAGATAAAACAGTCTCTTGTACTTAGGAGCACTTTTGAGTGAGGTGCTGTTTTCAGGGTTCAGTGGACTTCTGTGTCATGGAATAGAAAAACCACCTTGTGGATGTCTATGTGGTGTGAACCAGGTACAGAGAGAGTAAATGACACTTAACACTGCTGAATTCCTTGTGATTTTGTGTATATCTCACATGTAAATGGCATARGAATCAAGCCTTTGTCAAAGTCCTTTGAGTAGTAAGGAAAAAGTCAATTAATGAACCAATTGATTTCATTCCYTTCAACAGCTACCTCAATAGAGAGAGAGGCAGCATCAGAATGGTGCTAGCAAGTGTTAAACATGGAGRCAAACAGTTGTAAAATTGAAATGGTTGAACATGTGCAGCCAATTTGAAGACTTCTAYTAGGAAAACAATAACAGGCAAAAATTATAGTCGCAGCGCAGGAGAACTAGAGCGTGCAGTTCCCAATTGGAAGTTCTGAGCATATTTGTTCTGTCTCTGTGCAGAAATATGAACTCCATGTTAAGTATTACTCAAGAACTATTCCAAAGCAAATGCTGACTGCMGACACACAACTACTGTGTCACAGCATGCACTGGTCTCCTCCCAGTACAATGGATCACACTGCACTGCTGCTTGCAAATGAGGCATCTCCAACTGCCTTTATTTCTTAGAATTACACCTACGAGTAAAGTGATACAGGAAGAGAGCAAAACTCTTAACTTCCTAGCTTATATGAAGCAAACAGTTCTATTTACTGGTCGTATAAAGCCCCACTGTGTTAAGAGCTATACACTAGAACTGTTTACATGTGGAAAATGGAGTATTTTAAGCTATTAACCAAGCTGTATTAAAGCTGCACTGTGATCGACTGAGCTGTAATTTTAACACAGGTTAGATGGGTTAGAAAAATGTAGGTAGAGAGAATCACCATTTGGAGACATTTACAACCAGAGCAAGCCTGAGCAATGGCAAAAAGAAGAGCAGGAATTCAAAAAATTGAAGCGACTGCTGCAAGTCACAAATACAAGTCTAGAAATACAGTGAATATTTTCCTACTCTAAGTCTAGGCAGCAGTATAATTCCCATTCAGCCCTCCCCACCCTGACTGACTATTTCTTGTTCAGTAGAGCCATTACAGCACATGCGCAACCTGATATTCAATCACACATTATTAACTCAGTGAATCTTRCATGTTCAAAAATTCCTCACATTTCTTTCCCATTGTTCTAGGGAATGGTATAGATCCTTTCTTTATAACTGCTTTTAAAAATACCATGTGCTCAATACAAATAGGAAATTTTGCAATCTTTCAGCCACACATTTTCTCCTAACAAACCTGCAGTTCATCCAGACATGAAACCCACACAAAGCTAACATTTCAGTACTGTCCCTATATAACCAGCACATGTTTTCTAATGTGGGATGTGCCAGCAAAGAGATCTCTGCATCCAGTATGAAAACTTGGTTCAGGCTGATGGASTGGGAGAAGGGGGAGAGAAATTCACACTGTTTCACCCTCAGTCAATGAAATCTAATACTTCTAAAGATAATGGTATGTCTGATTTCACAGTCGTGTGCAATGTTTATAGATGTTGAAACAAAGAGAAGTGTCAGCCACAACCACTTCTCCCTTTGTGTTTATTCTGGTAACTAGATTTCTTCCTTTTTTTTTTTTTTTTTTTCTCACTCCTGTAAGCAGACATGTTAAAAAAGGCATTAGAAAAAGGATCCTAGCAAAGTCTGCCTGGGATGCCTGTGAGATAACTCAGCTGTTTTCACCTATATATCACAAGATTGTTTCATAAGACCACGGTACAATCTTATTTGATTAGAGAATWAAGCATTTTTTTCAAATTAATCCTAACAAAGGGACACTTAGACTACAATTACACATTGAAGAATTACACTTTTTGATATGTAGTAACAATTTCCACCTATGCCAAAGGGCTAATATTAATAATGTCATGTCACTCATTCTTTTTACTGTAGTTTTTAGACAAACTCACCTGCAATCTCTACCATTTCACATTAAATGACTTACCCGTTCTACAAATAAAATCCAAACAAATTTCTCTCTTCTTGTAAATCAAAATGCCTCTAAGGATTCCAGTTCTCTCAAAATAAAGGATTGTCTTTGTGGCCAAACTCTTGCTTAAGAGGTTGCCTAATGTTGTCTTGGTTAATACAAATGGGACTAGTGGAAAACTTGATTCTGATGTAGTCGTTTTGATTTTTTCTCATTAACGGACCAAAACATGATTACAGTCTTTATCTGGATTCTGCCTAAGTTCAAAAACTGTCATGCTGCGTAAACCTATAAAGATCTGTGTACCCCTCATTATATCAAAAATAATTCTGACCATAATTTCTGTAGGTGATAAACATTCTCCTTTTACAACAATCTATAAACATTAAGTTCTACAATCATCTTCACGCAAATTAGGTATCTATGTGGTCCATGAAGTACAGTCATTGTGTTCAGAATATATTATTTGGAAAAACCGAAGTAGCATACTGCCATGCAGTTTGCTTGTCACATGGACACTGCTAAGCTCTTTCACAGCGCAGACAGTGAGCACACGGTTTCTAAGGTGACTAGCTGGTATATGAAACTGTCTCCCCCAGCCTGAGCGAATTGCTTTGAGAGGAGCACTGCACTAGCGAGCAGCTTGCCTTTCTGCAGAGCCAAATGCAATGCTTTAATTTGACCCGAAGCCTCAGGCACATGAATCGCTCACCCCAAGAAAACGCACGGAAGAGCAGTATGCTTACCTGGGCTGGACTCACAAGCACTGGCACAAAGGGATGCTGATACCGGCCATGGTGGCAAGCAGGTAGAGAAGTTGCCCCTGGAGGTAGATACTTCCTCGCAGAGATCTGCTGTGGCTTGCAGAGACGGCAACACTGACACACGACAGAGACCTCTTTCTTGCCAAGATTCTCCCACAACACTGGAGCACAGGAAATGTGCTGGATGGAAATAGATGTTGAAATGGGAGACTGTTTTGGCAGAAGTAGTCATCTGTAGATCTGGCGAGTGTGCCATGCAGCTCCCGAGACAGAGTTGCTGCCTTTGATGTTTGAAAAGATGTCCCCATCTTCCTGGGCTTTATGCCACACTTGTCTGCTGCTTCCTTACAGCTTTTACAGACAAGTAGACACCGCTGTCTTCTTAGAGCTCCACGTAGTGCCACATGGAATCTTCTGGGTGCCTAAAAAGTTCAACATCATTATCAGTTTGGGCATCAGTAGAAAACAGAGGATATTAAAGGGGAGGCACAAAGTTATGGAAGAGGGATCAGGATATAGCCAGGATTACTTCAACATAAAATAAGAGATGTAAAGAAGCAACAGGTAGCAACAGAAGCAACAGGTAGCAACAGAAGCAACAGATACACCATTTGGTCCTTTTTGTATCACAAAAAGCATTTTCTAGTGTGGTGTTGTCTCTCAGAAGTGTGAGGTCCTTCTGCTGGTGCACACCTACTCAGTAGCTCCTGGACTACATTCATGGGTGGCTTGTCCCACTTACTGCCTTGCCCATACTCCTGGGGGCATTTCTTCAACAAGAGGAGACGAGGTCTCCTGCCTTCTATAATGCCGAAAAGCATGTCATGAATGCTCTACTTTTTCAGGAGGTTTACGTCTCAGACAGGCTCTTACCCTCCTTTTCCATAGCTTATTGTAAGCACCTCTAAGAGCTTCTGTTGGAAAAGAGGCAAGAGGAATACAGAGCTCCTGTCTGCATTTCTGTGAAGGAGCAGTTAGGAATACATCTGCTTACTAACAAGCTAACTGCTTGTTAGTAACATCTGCYTACTAACAAGGAATAAAGTAAGCTCTCAATCATTTTGCAAGATTAAAACAATAGCGCAAGAAAAACAATATCAAAGCTGTAGGGGATGAAACCATGTGTACAAAATAGAGCTGCTCATTTTGGATTGGCTTCTTTCAGCTCAGAACTTGGATTCTTCATAAAAATACAAGCTCCAACCTTGCAAGACTCTTGTCGTTTTCTGAGAGAAATCAACAGAGAGTACTCAGAGCTTTACAGAAGCTCCTGTTTATTATGGTAAATGAGGTCTTTTTGCTTAGTTGTGAATGAGGTTTCTTTAATTAAAATCTGTTAATTAACAAACTCTTGTTACTGCTTTGAACTAACCAGAAATRCATCTCTCCTCACACACTGCCTTGAAATAAATGGACTCATACACGTAACAAACAGAACAACTCTATACTAAGGCCTAGAGGGAGCCACACAGTGTCTGCCTGGTGGTTACCAGTACCACATTACTGCCATCCAGAGCTGAAGTCAAATATTCATCTCCTCTGCAAGTCACCTATGGAATTTAGTGATCATCAATTTTTCTTAGGACCACAACTGTCCTTAAAACATCTTGACATCCTCACCTTAACCTATCCATGCTTTTTAGTATATTTCCAGTGACAAATTGGTCACTGTTATAAAGAAATGATACTGAAAGTTAATATACTGAAAAAGCAAGGCCCTATCTCAGTAAAACAGATAATCAATACATTAAATATGACAAGAAAAAATAGCTTTTTTGAGTAGCTCAGATATGCTTTCTTTGCTAGTATGCAAATATCAGTGCATCAGAAAAGAGCTTAAAGATATTTATCAAAAAATAAACAAACTTCCATTAATTTCCAAATAGATGGAAAAAAAAAAGTTTTTTTAATTTGAAACATTTGATCACACTCAGGAATCTCTTTTGAAATTTGCAACAGAAAGACTAATGCATATGCAGTTCCATGTTAGGAAATAGTCTTCTGTGAAAGCAGGATACCTTCCTGCTTTTAATAATTTATAGGTTAATTTATCCTACGGCTTATCAAGTTTTCTTGAATTTCAGCATCAAAAAAGAACATGAGTTTTTAAGTTTGGAATATGAATTAAGGTGAAGCACAACAACTGCGGCAGATTAGCATCTTCTGTATGACATGACAGTAACTCCAGGTAATTTTGAGAAARGCATTAAAATATCATGTCCTTTTGATCCTGACATGAATATTCCCTGCAAACTGGATTTCTACAGAGGGCATCTCAAGAAGAGAGATTCCCAAAATGAAGCAAAAATTCTTCCTAGATTAAGTTATAGGTTTTTGACCTGTATCAGCTTCAGGAAAAGCTGATGTATTTGACCTCTCAGAGCATTTGTTTTGCAACATGAAGGATATTTGAGCTTCAAGAGAGTACTATGATGATAAGCAGTTTATTTGCACAAAATCCCTTCATAAAACAAAAATATTTGGACAGAAACAGTAAGAAAGCATTCTAGCAAGAACGCCAGAATGCTTAAGCATAAGCATAATGTTAGGGAGGAAAATGACTTTGTAAGACAAGTCTTTTTAATATGTATGAAATCAAGTATCCAAAGAGGTYTGATTTTTTGGAAGGGGAGGCAAGTTAAAAGGCATACTAAAATTCAAGGTCAAAATCACAAACTGATCACTCAAAATACAGCTGCCTCTGTGGTTTTGGTATAGTATTGCACTTCCAAACTTCCTGACATTGTTTTGGGTCATTTTAGAGAAACTCACATCACCTCCTTAGCTAAATAAGCTTTTAGATAACTGAAAAGTAGCATTGCAGTGATGCATAGATTATTACCTAAGCTACCCTTTCGCATAGGGACAGCAATAATAAGGGCATAGCATTAAGAAAGTAAATAGTACCCTAAAAAAACAATAAACTGCAGCTTTTCTTTGTAAAGGGAGGTTTACAGGGATAAAAGTACAAGCACTTTTTTTTTTTTTTTTTTTGGCTAAGTGCACCTCAGACTTCTTTAAAAATATCAGACAAATGTTGAGAAGGGAAAAACAGACGACAGAGTATTAACCAGATCTTAGGAAAGAGTAAAACTGGATATAGGGATTAATATGTCTTTTATTTTTTCCTGAGTGAAAACCCAAATCAGCCTTGTTGGCTGGCCAGGAYGCTGGCCCTGCACAAGTGCCAGCACACTTCTCCTTTGATAATCACAGATACAGTCTCTGCCAGGCCTGGGGAGAAGGTGTCTGTTGAAAGAAATGAAATGGGAAATAGTAAGTGTTGTCCCAGGAATTCATGTGTTTAAGGCTGGTGCTACTTGAATTGCATGGCATCRCAGAAGGAGAGCTGATTGTTTTAGGATTGTCTGTTGAAGTCACTGAGCTTTAAATACTTCCTTCCAAGCTATTCATTACTGATATATTCACTGTTTACTGTGCAGCAAATAGACTAACTTTACAAAGTGAAGTTTTAACTTCGGAAGCTAACTCTGTAGYTTGGCCCCTAAATTCCAGCTTGTTTCAAACTCAGTTTACAGCAGCTAATACACTGGGGAAGCTCTTCTCCTTTAGGAAGAAATCTCTTCCCAGAGTTTGACTTGTGTACGTTTGAAAGTTAGTATTTTCTCTGGAAAATAAAACTTGCTATGAATATTTGGCACGTTGAATCACTTATCAAATTGAAAACTGAAATATCACTGCCTGTCAGTTTTGTATCTCTGTTAGTTTTGTATCTCTTTAAAATAACACATGGCTAACAGCCTAATTTGCTTTAAATTACTCATACGAACATSTACTACTATACGCACTATGACAGCAGTAATTGAAATCTCTCTTATAGTTCAATTAACACCAACGCCATTTTGTAATGGACAGAAAAATTCCATCTTCTGGAGAATCATCCACTGTGGTATTCAGCACCTATCAACACTGCCCAACTCCGCAGACTTGAGCCCTTACAAATCCGTGTCCAACTGAGCATGGTCACTCCAATGTTACCACTTAAAGGCATCAYGCTTCTCTCAGAGATGGGGAGCTAAGATCCCAGGGAGCTGCAGCTGATCTGATTTCAGCCTATCTTCTTAGAAAGAAGAAGAAAAAAACTAAACAAAATCCTGATCCACAGAACTCCTGCAGGCTTCAGTAGGATTGAGATTTCAGAAAAATCCTTTGGTAGTATCAATTCTGTTCAGAAAAGCACAGAAAACAAACAATTTAGCCAAGATTCTTTTGGACCAACTTTGAATTGGCTCAAGATTCCATTACCGTGTATCAGCTCAGCTTAGGAAATTGCATCATACATGGGGAAAAAATGTAAATTAATGCACCTTCACCAAGTCCTCTTTCATTACAAGTGAAACTGAGTTAGATTATAYTGCATCTACCACAGGCCAAGAGTTAGACCTCAAATGCGGTAACTGATGGCAAAACTCCATTCTCTTTTGGGAAATCTGCCTCCATTTTTCAGTTCAGAAAATCAATTAATAGTAAGAAAAAAGTAGGAGAAAATAATTTATTGGAAGAGGACCAGGAGAGTTTTATTTTAAAGAMAAGAAATCCTGTTTGCCCCACTATGACCCTATTACATACAATGGTCATCCAAATGGCAGTGAAGAAAATCTGAAACCATTACAACAAATAGAGAGAAGTGACAACAGCGATTACAATGACAAGACAGTAGCACAACAGTTCCTCTGCTCAGGACTGCATCACAAATATGTGTTTTGCRTTATTTACYCTAAGAATAACATCYAACATAACAMCATCAGCATGCTGTGACAGAGAGGTYTTTRATCCAAACTTAGAMCTGTAGCAAGAGTGCAGTGCTTAGAYGGCATCATCACCATAACATCTATACAGACTGCTAAGGCAGGCTGCGCTTTTTCAACTCCATTCTGTAAGGGGACTGACCACACTGGAAAAGTAAATATGTCAAAGGTCCCAACTCTCACAGTCTGCTGACTTTATTCTCCTCTACTCTGATATTTTCATGGCATCATAATCAGGCTTTAGAAAAAAAGCATCACAACTTCCTGCAGGATTACCTACTAATATGCAGTGTGCTGCATTAYAGCATTTAAAAGGTCATTGCTCCTATTTTCTGCTATTTCTACAACTATTTCAGCTTAGGATAATCTGGAAATGAAGGGGGAGAGGTCAAAATAAAATAAAAAACAAAAAAACCACAATGTAATCATGTCCATAGAAAGCCCTTTGGGACTTACTGTTGAAATCATTATTCGAGATATCTCCAAATAAACAAAGACCATCTCACAGCCTATCTCACTGTCTTCCAGTAACGGCATATAAAGTGGAAAAATGCCAGCACAGCAAAACTTTTATTATCCAATTATTCTGAAGTTGTTTATTTTCTAGATAAAAGGGAACTAGTTTCACTTTCTGGAGCAAGCACTTTTGCAGGCAGTAACTAAATAAGAAACCATGAACGRCACAGAGATTACCAAAGAAAAACAGAGCTCCTTTGCAGATGGCACCACTTGCAAGTAGTGACACAAGCTAATTTTAGTACAGTATTTGGTACCTGATTTTGGTCACTCACCATTTTCCTTCTGTCAAAGTGAAATCTTCATATTTACTTGACATAATCTTAAAAAACTCGATTATTTATACAGATGGTCAGGTAGACTTTGGTCTTCAGTTTGTACAAAGTGCACATTCAAGAACTTTTGAGTGCTCAGGAAAGATAAATACATTTATGTGTTGTCCACAAAATAAAAAAAAAAGGGTTTAGAATACATTGATAAGAAGCCTCTAAAAATTTTGACAGTTTCAATTTCAAGCTCTTCCTGCAAGTAGAAATACTGCAATTTCAAATTACTGTATTTTGTTAAATATATCTCTAAGAAACTATTCTTCCTTGTGTAAGATTTTTGTCCTTAAACCAGTTTTTAACAAAGAGGGCTCCAGTTGTAAGCCATACAGTTCACATTCCACATTTCTCTCTTCTCCTCCTCCTGGCTTAGCAACTCTGATAGATTATCTTCTTTATGACGATCTGCAGCAGCTCCTATTTAAATACATTATTAGCTGATCAGGTTAGACTACATTGTATTTTTACAATGTAGCTCCCCTAACTCCCACTTCCTTAAGAATTTAAGTTTCCTGACTTACATAAATCTGCAGTTAGGCTCAATATGATTTCCATCTGGTCATGACAAGTATGCAAACCTAGACGGGCCTCCGTTTTAATCCAGACCCTAAAGGGTAATTATGTCTATTATTCAAAACTGAATTCCTGCATCTCAGCTTTCTTCCAACTGGGATCACACTTGAATACAGCTGTTCTTATTTTGGTTATTTGAATTTTCCACAAGTGTTGAGTATAAGGGGACCCATGAATGGGCAAGTGGCTTTCCCTTCTTCTTAGCTGTAAGTTGCAAATCACAACTTAGCATCTCTTTGCCCATGGCAAGCACACAAATTTCAAACAGGGCCTGAAGCTTGTTGATCCCACCCTACAGACCCAGAATCTGTTTAGAATATGCATGCTTTGAGCCACAAAATGCAAAACTCAACAAACTGCTCCTGTTCATAATGAAACACGTGACCAAATTGCTCCTGTTCATAATGAAATATGTGACTAAGATGTCCTGGTCAAGTACCTAAAAAATGATCTTGTTGCCAACTCTACTGTAAGTTTTACACCTAGAAATATTACTGAACCGAGTATAGTCACATCTATGTATTTTCAAGCGCATTAACAGATTAGACAAAATCATGAGCTATAAGAACAARCTCCTCTAACACATAACTGCATTTCAGCTCAGAAAATAATCTGTGTTATTATGCCATATAATAGGCAGAATTACCTGTAAACATTTGTTGATCATTCACATTAAATAGAATTGGGTGCCATTTGCAGTCTGTATTGCCTTCTCAAACTTTGTACTAATTAATTTATTCTTGTTCTTGCTAAAATTGAAAACGTTTGCCTTAATCAAGGCCCATAATCCATACTATATACAGATACATTACTTACATACAACTTATTTGCARCTCTGCTACTTGAGCTGTTTTGTTCCAATGTATCTAGCTGGATAGAGTGTTAGCCTCTCACTGCACAGCCATCATCAAAGTAAGGGCTTTATCCTGCTCTACGATCCAAACAGTTCACAGCTTCCGGTGATAAATGATATAGAGCAAGTAAATGCACTTTGCTTGAGGCACTAGCTGTGGAGCAAGGTAGAAAAGAACAAGCTACAGCCATTTGCTTGGCAGAACCTACACAGGAATTGGGAAAACATTCTCGCTTGCTCAAGGAGCAATATTTTATGCCTTACTGAACTGCATATTTCCTAAACACACTATTCTTCTTCCAGAGAGTGTCACAAAAGAGACTTTGTAAACAGTACTGTGCTTGGAAAAGTCCAAACTACATACCAAACTAGAGCAAGATTGTTCCTGTCACTGCTCTGCCTCCCCCTTTTTAACAGTGTATTTCTGATATGACAAACCACCTCAAGCAAGACTTCACAAGTAATAAACTTGTATATCAACACTTCAGCTCTATTTGTGTTTCTGAAAGTAGAAATCTGCCTATCTGCAAATCCTAACTTGCTTTGAAAAACACCTTCTTTGATCAGTTTGTGCAGAGTCAAAGAAGAATGACTTATCTATTTGTACTACCTTCTAGGGTATCGTTCTATCAACATGGCTATTCCATAATGGAAAAGGGGAAATACAAGCTAGTTTGCAAGACCTGAGYGCAAGTGTGGTTACAATTCCTGTGTATGGAAAACATCACAATCCAAGGTTCTACTCTGTTAGAAAGCAGAGCTCTTTAGAGCAGTTCTACTTTCCAGGCAGAGGCCTATGTTTTTTACTGTTGAAATTCTTTGGAACAAAAGAGGACTTGCAAGAAAAAAGCAATGGAAACTATTCAGTGAGGAAGTGGATATACTTCCTTAGTGCTCTAAGAACAGATTTACCTGAAACTATAGAAGGATCTTTCTGAAATCTGAAACTATAGAAGAAGGATTTTTATGACATAGGAGTTTAACTTTTTTTTTTTTTCTCTCTCTCTCTCTTTCCAGTCCACAAGGTCTGTATTCACTGTCAGCCCGGCTCTAGGTGAGTTTGTCTCAAGCAGCAATAAGTGACCAGGGACAGATCTGCAGGGAAATTCCACACACTCCTCTACTACGATACCAAAACTGTTGTGAATTGAATTACAGAAGAGAGTSCAGGCAGGGCACTTCACAGTGTTAAATGTACTCACCTCACTAGGCTTAAGAAGTCTGGTGTTATTAAACTTCAGAGCATTTTTAAAAAATCACTTTTTTCTATTTTTTCTTTAATCATGAAGGATTTGGGTAGCAGGAGGTCAGGAAGCTGGAAACATTTCATTGCTATTAAGCCTGCTGCGGAGAAGATTTTGTTATGATCATGTCTGCAGGCATGTGCATATTTTTGAATATTTGCTGTTGGCATGAGATGAACATTCAGAGTCGGAGGTACACTAAGCACTGGATAGAAACTTCCTTATATTTTGGAGATACAAGCAAAACACGGCCTGTACCATATTTGATCCATGAAGTAAGAACAAGAGATTCCAAGTGATGCCTGTTCRGCAAACTCCATCAACATTAAAATTTGCTGAGAAAGAAAAGAAAACAGCGAACTATTCTGAACAACATAATAAAAGCAGCATTGTATAAAAAAGCTGCTTTGAGAATTTAAACGTCTCCAAGACATCAACTGCGGGCTGCTAAACTGGAAACAGCTGACTGCCTGGCTCAGGGAATAGACRGGGGTGGGTGGATGAGCAGAGGGGATCGGCTTCCAGGCAAAATAAAGCACCATAGTTCTCCCACTGCTTCTTGCATTCTGAAGAACGATGGCACAAAGACTGGCAGCACTTGAGATAACTCATCCACATTGACCCCAGGCAGCCCTGGAGTATCGCTCAGGCACGTAGTGTTGAGCAATGCTGACAAAGTTGGTTTCCTTTACAGTCAGGACCATTTGTTAAATACTAAGTTTTCCCCACTGGCAAGCGCATGAAATGACAGAACTCCACAATGCTAAATGTGCTATTGTGTCTTTACACTCTAACCATAATAATGTCTAAGAACTGTAATGACAGGAGGGGTTTCAGTGTAAGAAAGATTATCTAACAGTTAAGGAGAATGATGATCCTTTWAAAAAGATCTCTTCTTTTGTAAAAATGTGGCATACAGTTAAAATGCAGAGGGCCTCTTTTTGCAGTATTTCCAGTACAAACAATTAGCATAACCTCTGAATATGCTGTTTTACTGAAAGTAGTTCCCAAGTATTTAATATTCAATCACTTGCATATTCRTTTGCTCTGGGAATATAGTCAGGCTTACTACTTGCTTTGGAAAGATAACTGCCAATCCTAAGAAGCATCTTGGGGTTTTGTAAACAGCTTTTCTGTCCATCTGAAAATCTGGAAATGAATCATCTCCAATCATCCAGGGACTTCAAGTCACATTATTTGAAGCTTAAGGCTTAAGCTATTTCTTGTTGAGGTGATTCATTACACAGCTGTGAACAAGGTAAAATGTGTATAAATAAACAACATAGCAATGTATTAGAGTTGATTTTAACATGCTACGTGAGAAAAAAATACAATCAGAAAAAGAGTACTCTGTGAGGATTCATGTGAAGGAAAAAAAACAGATGAAATAAAATGTCTCAAACCACAACGCTGATTATTCAGAAAAAGGGTTTGATGAATTCTAATAGTTTTTCTAGTTTCAACCACAGGCAATATTCTGATCAGTCTAGGTGTTCCTTTGCCTCTCACTACTACAAAGAGTAGAACTCAGCTACCTCACAGAAATGGTAATGGTCATAAATCACTACTGTAAAACAAATTAGTTGAAAATCACTGCCTTAAATCCCATCTATCATTGCTGCAGTTCATAATAATCCTGGGTTTTTTTGCTATTTTCTTCCATCAGACTGAGTGAAAGCAGACAGGACATTTGTATTACCATCCATCCTTAAGCATTCTATGATTCTGTCTATTCCTGGTCAAAATCATGGAACAGGAAAGTTGTTGATCAGCAAAAGAATTGCCAAGTTAACTCTAGATCACAGGATAGGTACCTGCATGAAGCATACACAGATCTTAGGACAAGTCTCAAACAACTTTCCCACTCACTAGACCACYTTGCAAATCTGCAGTCTGTCATAGAATTTATCAGTGTTGCAAGTATGGAGTAACAAGATGCCAAAATGGCAACCAGCAAAGGGCAGGAGAAGAAATAAACACTCAATATAACAAGAGGGGTTTCTTTCGACAAACCTAGAGAAAGAAACCATAATTTTATAGAAGAGTGTATGTATCAAGCTTTAGGCTCTTAATTCATCAATAATTTTATGGTCACACTGACAGAAAGCATCAATGCCTTAGAAAYTCACTTTGCTAATGTGTTTAAATGTGTTAAAAAAAAATTGACAGGTTAATTTTCTTGCTTCAGGCTTGCAGCATAGTATTWTCCTTCTATGTCTTTTTGCTCAATCTAGTATCTTTTGTCCTCCCACAGCTGGCATGACACTGGTCAAAAATAACCCTGAAGTCAGCATAAATTCCATATTATTATTCCACTCTAATTCAACAAAAATGCAATTCTACAGTCTAGCTTGATCTAGACCAAACTTGCACTGCTGGGAGACACAGCAAAGGCTAGGTCTGATACTACGAAACCACGGCCTAAACTGTATCCTAAAATCCACAACGTAGGGCAGAAAAAAGAAAAAAAAACGATTAAGAAAATTCTCTCAGCCACCTTTTATGTGGTACAAATACGCACTGGCTTATTCTCCTCTTTCTTTTATAAAGGAATACACACTTCCCATCCCTCAAACTTTAAAAATAGAACAACAAACCTCAGTTATGAGAACAGAAGCAGCTATTCATGCTATGCTAAGCCATGAAAGAACATGTAGCATTTGTACTTATCATGAAAGTCAGATGYAATTATATCCAGCTAGTCCAACATGGAAGTAACTCTTCCCATCTGGYCACAGCAATGCAAACACAAATGGCTTTGTGAAGACAACTAGTCAACAGCTAGAGGGATTATCATAACACCTGACAATTTCCATTTGGCATCCTCAGCCCAGCASATAGATCAGCTGGTGACCGCTTTCATTATTGTAAAGATCAGAAATGTTAAATGCCAGGTTACTTCAAAGCCACACAGCAAAGAGATGAAAAAGCAGCACACTGCAAAGGAACAGGTTGATTAAGATCTTTAACAGTATCCAGATGAAAGACAGAAGAGAAATATTTCRATCTGAGTTCTGCTTGCCCCAGATTTTGGAGTCTTTCTAGTCCAACACCTTACAAGTAACTATAGGTTGAGCACCCCCATGTGTACAGCAGCATATTCAAAAAAATGCCTAAGCACTTCTTTTCCCTTTCCTGAAACTAGATGCAAAATGCCAAAAATGACAGTTTGCCTTTGAAAAAACTCTATGCCCTTCAAGGAATCCTCCCTCACCCCTTAAACCACCTTTGAATTATGATTTTGAATTCCCCTCTAAATCAACTGCAAAAAACTATCAGGTGGATGGGTAAACAGTCTAAAATTCTCTGGCAGCCACTGGTGCTCCCCTCCAGCGCCCTGCAAACTGTGTTGTAGTATACTGACATCTGCATCTTGAATGAGACACAGCCTCATTCATTTTCCTCGCAGTTTTTAAAGCTAATAAGCAGAGGAAAGTTAAGAATGAAAAGCTCTTTCTTTTGCAAATATATTCTCTATTAAAAGTTCTACTTTTGCTGCTAATTTACACATCACTTTTTAGTAAAGCCAGCATGAGAAGTGAGCAGAATAAGTGAAGAAACAGTTAAGTCAAACATTGCTTTATATCCCATTACTAAAATGATCTGGTATCACCCAGTTAGAATACCATGCAGCCTTTTCCAAACCAGTTAAACTTTGCTGCTCAGAAAACTGTTGATTTCTTCCCCARAAATCAAGATCTGCTTGCTTATTCACAGAAAAGATATCCTCTAACATTACATGACCACTGGCAATGCCAGTCCCTTGTAAGATAGCATAAAGCAYGGGTCTTAGCAGGACTACCTTTCCACAGCTCACATGCTCTTTTGACCTCAGACTGTTGTACTCTCTCTGTTCAGATTTCACCTTCCAAATGCAAATCTCATCAATGCAGAMAGAAAACAAAAGAATTACCTTCTCATGAGTATGTGCAATAGGAAGGAAAACCACAAAGCTCAGATTCTTTTCACTTGAAATAGCATCAAATATTCAGACAAGAACTTCAGTAAAAGATAACAGATTAACTATSATAGCTAAAAAATGAGGTTAATTTTTTTGTGTACAAGGCCYTTTTTTCAGGTAAAAAATATTAAAGCCAAGAAGCAACTCAGATCTGTTTTTAAGACAGGGAATTAAAATATATTAACGTGTAAAAGATTACATTATTAAGCACCTCTAATTGTATGCCAGGAAGGTAAGCATGCACTATGAACATGAATAGGCTCTGCTAGTTAAGTAGAAATCTTATATAAAACCTTATATACAAAAGAAACCTTATGTATTCTAGATAGGTACGGGTCATCGTGCATTTAAACTGTTTTTTTTTTTTTTTCCATTGTACGTTGGAAATATTACCAACCCAACAAGACCTTCTATTTCTTCTCTCACATGCATCACCTTCCAAATTTAACYGTGATTCACAAGAATTCATTCTGCCTATACAAGGATATGAAAAAGAAAAAAAAAAAAAATTCGCTGACAGACARTAGAGTTTCAAGGGTTCCACACTCAGCAGCTCCAACTGTGAATTATAAGCAATTTCAGAAGATCTCAGTTGGCTGTCAGCTCCATTCCTTGGAACATCTAACCATTCTGTGGATCCTCAAAGGGAGACTAGGCTCTGTTAAAAATCTTCACAGTTGCTCTCCTAGCAGGTACCYTAGATACACTGAAAATAAATCAGATTGGGTTTTGTGACTTTAGCATTAAATTCCTAMCGTCATGTTCAAGTTCTGTGCATGATCTAGGCAGTCCTCCTTTTTCCCCACGCATTTCTGTTGAGTCTCAGAGGGCAAAGCACTTCAGCTGTTCCCAACCCAACTTGGATGAGGTTTTGCAGACCTGAAGGGGAGACAATTGGCAGTGGCTGGTGCTGCAAAGATTCCAGCTTGTTAAATTAGGGCACCTTTTTCAGTCAGGCTCACCAGTGCTGGAGACGGTCCCGACAAAGTTTTTGACAGCCTCTAGTAACAGAAGCACCAGCATCAAGAAACAAGTAACACCGCATGTAAATGGCACCTCAGCAGTCAGCTGATAAGGTCATTACTCAACGCAGACCTGTCCCTGTCTGCTAAAAGGTATCATCTTCCAATACCTATCAACTATCACCTACCTTTACAAACCACCAAAAACTCTCTTTGATTCTCTCCACAAAGATGTACGGTACCCTTTGTATCGATGAACAGACTTCAGTTTCTGCCAGTGTGCAGTGACTATTACACTTGTATCACAGAATTTCTTCTTCACTACCATTTTTAAGGGCAGGTCAGTTTTAGAAGGTGTTATCTCATATATATATATATATATATATATATATAAAATGAAAATTATAATACCAAACATGTTCTAGGCTGATCCACACATATTTTCCAAGCAAAGTGAAACTGAACAATGTAATTCTTAGAAGTCTTCCATAGATTTTCTATCAGATATGCTTTTTTGGTGTGAAAAGTGTACTCTCCAATGACTAGAAACATCAACATGAAATTTTTAAACAAACAAAAGAATTTTAACATGAAAACATGACATGAGACAACACCTTGGCATCTCCTCTATTCTTTCCATGGACAGAAAATGAGGGAAAAAAAATAGGCAAAAGGAAGACCATGACWAAAAAAGAAGTTAACCTTTGCTTGAAAATTCACTTGCATAAATCATTTCACTCAGTTCTGTTACTGCTACAATATTAGTGCAAATTACCCAAGAGTTGYCCTGTCATGCTCCATTACGGAAGTATGGTCTAAGCATCCCACGTAAAAGCAAGAAGTTACAGCCTACATTGCCTTCTGTCAATATTGTGCCCCCTCAGCTTGTCTTTGCAGAAGGACCTTCTGTACAGTAGAGTCAACAAATACTTTCCAATAGCTTGGCACATTTCCCAGCACGCTCCAAATAACCRCTTTGGAATAGAAAAGCAGCATGGACACTGAAGGCACCAATAATTTTTTTCCATAAAGGACATGCATATTTCAGCAATTTTAAGTTCTATCAGTACAGAATATTTCACTGAAGTTGTATATGGTTGAATATGACTATGCTGATCTCAGTTGCATTAGCCCCCCCCTCCATTCTCTAGATATTATCCAGAAAGGAAGCAAAGATACTTCTTCCTCTAAACCCTAGTGTGACCTCAATCTTAGAAAGTAGCAAACTTGCAAATATATCTAAATGAAAGGAAAATTTCACACAGCCCATTTCAAGGACTAAATTTTGAGAATCCTGACAAAGTAGTTAATTTGCAGGTAATATTTTTCAGCAAACAGTTTTAAGGCCCACTGTTTCCATTTTACTTTTTACTAAAAAGTTTAAGTGCCTGTTCTAATGTTTCAGTATGCTTCATCTCCAGCTATGAACACAAATTTCACATTAATCACACCAGAAAGGTTTTATTTTAAAAAAAAAAAAAAAAAAAACAAGAAAAAGTAAAAAATTTATAAAAAAAAAAAAAAAAGGCTTTTTCTTTCTGAGCTGCATGGAGTACCCACTCCCTCTGCTGTCTGTTTACTAGTCTAAAACTCACTGCATCTCTGGAAATCCTCCTGTTCCAACTCGTTCAAAAGACACATAAGGACAATCTGACACTTGGGAAGATCTCTAATGGCCGCTAAAACCTAGGTACACTTTTCTACATCTGCTGCAGCTCCTCAAAGGTTTTGATTATAGCATTTCCGAGCCCAAGCCATGACAGCCTCCTCACACTGGGCTTTGAGTTTTCTTGTTACTTTCTCAGATTTGTAAACAAGCTGTTCTGCTACACTGGAAAACTGTCCTTCTGTTGCCTTTGAGTCATTCTTGCTCCTCTCCTTCATTTAATCTTGTGCCTTCTCCACAAGAAATGATGTGCACAGGCAGCACTGAGCTGCTTTTGGCTTAAGTTGCGATGAGTGGAAATATGCACTGACCTTGTCATGTCTCCAGTGAGGTTTCCAAGATTGAAAAATACTTGTATTTATTTCTTTTCTGCTTTGATACAATTTCTTGTGGCCTTGTTTAGTGTRCAGCTTCACACATACAATGTATTTTTGGCATTTAAATATCCCTGGCAACACACAAATGGAGCTATACTACTAATTTTGTTTGATTAATAACCAACCAAAAATCATCCATGGGAAAAACAGCCAGATCTTTTCAAGAGAAGCAGTATTAGTACAAGTACATCTGCATTTTCTTTCTCCAGAATTGCTGTGTAAGTCAGAAACTATATCTCTTCATACCTGTAAGGTTGGTTATTCCTGTAGCCTATTTTTACTGGTATGAATTAGACCCATTAATGTGTTTGTATGGAAACCTTTCCRAAGATTAAAGGGCTTTGCCAAGCTGTCAAAATGCCTCTATAGGAGAAAGTTTCYATAATTCCACCAGATAAAAACAGTTAAATGGCTGACCCAGGAAAATAGTGGTAAGATTAACATATTCAGCAAGCTGGGTTGGAAACTACTGTAAAATAGTTTTCCTCGAGTTTCACTAGATCTAAATTAYGGCAGAATTAGTAAAACACATAAATTTATAATACTTTTAAGAATAAAGAACTTTAAATTCCTTAAATTCCTTTAAATTCAGCGGGGAAAATAACCTCTTCCCCTGTCCAGCCTCATCTTGTTTGCTAAGGCCATTAGCTCTCAGACAAGACCGAAACACATCCGAGGCATATGTATTTCTTCAATTTAGACAATAATTTCTTCAATAAGACAGGAAGATTATTTCCTGTCTTATAGTTTATTTTAATATTTGTCCTATCTTTTTTTTTTCAATGGCTTTCAGACAGTTTTGTGGCTGAAATTCATTAATTGTTTTTCATGCCTGGGATGTTGCTTAACAAGCATTTTTTTTTCCAGAATTGTCATCTACTATGTTGGAATAGAAAGTTATTGAATTGTACTTATCTCTGCTACTGCTCACAGGTCAGCATAAAATTGCTAAGTGATCTCTGGGGTTCATGGAGCTGACTTTCTTTTTTTTCCCCCATTATTAGGAAAAACAATTTAGAACTTCGAGTCTTTTGAATTTTGATACATAAAGAATTTTTGCAAAGGTATCTGTTGGAAATTTGAAATTATACATAAATTAGAAATGTGTTTCTGTTTTACAGATAACTTAGGTTTAAAGAAGTTTTTGACAGCTACTATTAACTTACTCTAATGCAGAAAACAGAGGGAACTGAGTCACTATCTATTCCAGTGATAAACTGGAAAGTTAAGACATTTCCTCAGCCAATCTGCAACAAAATGAGGTAGCTTAGTAGCTGCTGTAATGCACGGGTGTGGCTGTAGACATGAGAAACTACTGTCTGTATTTTAGGCTACAATCACCACGTTAATTTATATTATGCTTAGATTATTGCTAGATAGTTCAGAAATAAAACAGATCAGTAGCACAAGCTATGAGTAMTTCACTGGGAGATATACAATTTTCTGCCTATGACAGCTTCAGACTGTTTCACAAAAAAACCCCAAACAAACAAACAAACAAAAAACCCTCAAAAAATCTCAAAATAACAGTTTTCTCTCTGTTATCTTTTGTAAGTGGAGGTAAATTTATTTTCCRAAATGTCAGTGTGAAGCATGAGTGGTGCTTTCCACCATGACAGCACCTTTTATTATATTCTCTATTTTTGAGGATTGGCAGCCCCAATTGTCCTAATATCTACCCACAAAAAGGATTATCATATGTATTATGTCTGGTATTACCACTCAAGTTACTTGATTKGAAACTCTGTCCATAGAAGCCCAGGATGTTGTCCTTCTGAAAGTAAGATGCTAAAGCGACAAATAATGCAGGTCTTATGTCCTTCTTCCTCATCTAAAACTGCTTTTTTTTTTTTAACCTCCAATATGAATTTGGATTTTGTTCATCTTGTAACCTTAGTTCCATATACATTTCCCTTACGACAAGAAAAAACAAACGAAAAACAAAACACAACAAAAACTCAGGAGGAGAGATAAGTAGAACTTCTTTGAGAGAAGGAGGGCAATGTTACAACCACAAAATAGTTTTATCTTCCTGGAGTTCTACCCTGTAGATATGGAATCAATTATACATACATTAAGAAGTAAAATAAGAGACAAAGCATTTTTTATGGAAGTTTCTTCTGTGCAAGTTCCCAATTAATCTGACACCTTATAGCCATCGGTCCTTCAGCCTACCCTTGTAAGTTTTTGCTTTTGTACACTTTTCAACATATAATCTTCGTGGCCTGTCACACTGAAAAAACCCACCCAATTTACAACGTCCTAGTTCAGATGTCTTATAAAACAAGTACAAATCCACTCTGAGATAAGACAGTTAATAAGACCACTCATTAKAGTTACAGGATATCAATGACATCAGGCATGTGAAAGTCAGTATCATCTATGTCCTTAGACTTCTTGCCATTTTTTGTGCAACTTCTTTGTGCAACTTCTGTCATCAAAATCAAGAGTGCTATCTCACAAAGTTACATAGCCTTATTTTTCCATTTAGCAAGACCTAATATCAACATTTTAAAAGTGAATCATGCCATATTTTAATATACAAAAACATTAAGTTCATACACCAACACTCATAATCACAAAATGCACCTCCTTATCATAAAAACATACCTATTTTCCTTCTCTTAAAAAAGTACGCAAATCATTGCAAACAAGACAAATCTTTGACTGAAATCTCCAGAGTGAATAATAAAGCCTTCTGGAAGACAGAGCTCATTACACAATGCTACACTCACCATCGGTAAACAAATAACTACTACTACTGAATTCTAAACATTTCAGAAAAGCTAGCTTAAATTTTAATTGCTTTCCTCTATAAAAACTTAAAAATGTGTCATTAAACTAACCACAAATACAAGTAGCAAAAATTGTGCAATTCACTGATTTATAGGAATAAGTAGGCTCACTGAGCAAAAAAATCTGACTTGAGGCTACAGGTTTTTCTTAAGATGCTATATAGGATGCTGCTGAAAATTCATTACTACCCATATAGAAACAGAAATTTGCMTTCTTTTCTGAGCTACATAACTGGCAATACATCACCTCTTAAGACCACAAATGCTCTATGTTTTATAAGTAGATTTATAGAATTTGTCATTCTTCTCCAGATTAGACACAAACAGAACCACAGAATCACACAGGTAGGAAAGGATCACCRGAAGTCTATAATCCAATCTCGGCTCAGAGTGGGGCTCATTACAGCAGGTTGCCAAGGGCAAGTCTCATAATTGCTATATCTAAGTCCCATCTTTTTCTTGAGGGTGGGGGAGTACAAGGAAGAAACTAACAAAAKAAATGAGCTAGAAGATTCTAGTTGGTTCCTGCCATGACAAAGGCATATGACTGCTGACTTGTTTCTGTTGGTTACACCTGACTGGCATGCCATCTCTCTCTGAGCGCTTACCACTTGTGTCAAATGCCAAAATATATTTTAGAAATCTGTTCATCTTGTCAAAGACGAATGAGCACTGACYTAATCAGATACAGCTAAATCACCCTCTCTCTGTGATATGAGAAACATTTGGAAGCAAAGAATATATATATAAAAGCTTTGCTCTCTTTGCTATCTTCTGCTTCTACGAAGAGGAACAAAAAAAAAGATATTTTCTGTACCTGCACAGACTTCTGTGAAAGAGGAGAATACTGCAGAAAAGTTTCACTACAAGGTACAAGTCTGACCACTTAAAACCTTTTCCTCACTAGTCCCTAGGACAGATGAGTTTTACTACAAAAAGCAGCCTAGATAAGACACAATTTTTATTTAGTATTCATCTTGCCAGCATCTTACCACAGTTCAGGAGACAAACTTCTATTCCTGGAATACTCTTAAAACACAAACACAACAACAACAAAAAAAGCAGCAACAACAAAAAAAAAACCCAACAGCAAGAAAAAAACCCAGCACCTCTGAAACAAAACTTCCAAACAATAGGTGCCAAACAATCATCCAGATCAATCAATAACTTTATTAATGGTCAAACAGATGGTCAATGCTTTATTCAGAGAATAAATATAATTCCAGATGCAGTATTTTACAGTAAGTACATTTCAATAAAATATTACTTCTTCATTACCCAAGCTATCTCTGGGGGACAGCGCTTTCAATAGTTCAAAAACACATCATTTCTTAAAACGGTATTTGACAGCCAAAGCAGAGACAATGTCCCTATAAGGAGTRTCTGAGTCAGATTTGGTCCTTGGTATGCAGCACAGTCGACGAAAGGTCGGAGAACGGAGCAACAGGTTATGTGAGAGTCCCATGAAACTTGACGACAACCAGTACAACGCCATGGACTGCAACAAGACAAATACTGCGTTCAGCCACCCTAGATGCAACCAACACACTACCAATTCTAGGCAGTTATTCACACACTACATCCACTGGCAATTCCTGATTATTAAAAACACAACTCACCTAAATACACTTCCCTCAATAACAATAGTGGCTTCAATTTCAAACGTATTTCTCACTCTTTCTCAACTCTTCTGGGAAAAAAAATGTCACCTACACTGAAGTTGGACAATATCTCACAAATTAAATCATATCTTGCTTTAACAATTATGTTTCACTTAAATAAACTTGATGAGCCAAACAATTAGATAGACTGATTTCTTAATTGCTGAGAAAATATATACTCAAATAAGTGAAAAGATAGTTGAGAAAAACAGAAAGAAGTGTTTTAAGAAGTTCAAAGAAAATACGCAAATCGCCCAAAACATGCAAAGCTGAAGTTGTATCTTACAGTAAGCAAATACTTAGAACAGGTTCATCTATACCTCTTTAACACAAACTTTGCCTCTACTTTTTAAAAATGCAGAAAGAATACTAAGCCACTTGATTTTTTTTCTGATCTCTAGATATTAAAAATGATGCTAATTAACAGTAAGTTTGTAGATTCTTCTCTTGCAGTACTAAATCAAAGTATTGGAGACACAGTTAAAATTTAAATGCACATTTAAACAAAGCCAGAACAACATAACAAAGCCGTGGTTAAATACATTAGGTCGCTCAGACTGCCCCTTGAGCACTGTGAATGTTTGAATTAGGGCCAAAACCAGCACCTGTTAGTGGAGACATCTTTAGGATTCTGGACTTACCGAGGGCACAGTTGCAGCAACGGGGATCATAACTACCGACAGGACTCGAAAGAAATTTGTAGCTAATTTCTGGAACCTCGTAGCTTTCAGTTTTTGCAGAGCAAAGATCTGGAAGAGGGAGATAAAAAGGCAAAGATATGAAGATAGTTCTTTCTGTACAACTAAAACCAAAGAAACTGTTACAATGCTTTCATTAAGCCRATATTCTTGTTCACCTATTATTTTCATTAATTATTCTTTTCAACCAAAATCCTCATACATTCTTTAACTTAACCTATACAATGCCTTAGATGCCCAATTCTTCACAGAAAACACACCAACCTAACAGACTAGCCACTCCCAAAAAATCTCATTTTACATAGTAGCTTTTGCACATAAACGTTTTCCCCAAGCAGAGTCCTCTGAGGAAAGGTTGATGAGAGGAAACAGACAGAAAATGTTTGGTTGACACCTGAAAACAGAGTATTATCTACAGTCACACACTGACTTTTATTATMATAAAATAATCTTAGTCTACAACACTTAAAAAATAAATAAATAATAATAAAAAAAAGAAGTTGAGCAAGAAGGAAAGCCAGATGGCTACAGTTCAACAAGAACAACGAACAGAAATATTTAGGAGTAAGAAAATTATCAAAATTATCAAAAAATATGGGAAGACTGATTTTTTTTTTGTTTTCTTCTATTTCCTTGATAACGTTCCAAGGTTGTGGATTTTTCAGTGTATCAGAAAGAACTTATAATATTGCTCATTTCAACCACCAGACAATTTTATTTCCAAGAAATCCATCAAAGTTGTTCTTCTTATCCACTATAGCAGGATTCAGCCTTAGAACACAGAATGTAAAACAGGAGAGCATGGATGCTCTAGACTGTTCAATAATATGACAGCTGTAAACGCTATGTTCACAATGGAWATATTCTTGTTTACAATGCAACAAATCTATTGTAGAAGTCAGTTCTGAAGAAGTTTTAAACAGAGGTACCTGAAGTCTTTGCAGAATGTATAAAGYGTACTAAAAAGGACGCTATTTTTTGAAATGTGACATAATACTCTGTTCAGAATGTTATGTTTACTTTCTACTTGTAGAGTACCTGATATACATAGTACCGTACTCTGCGAAATGTTGGACCAGCATATTTCTGTGGAATGAAAGTAAATTGATTCTCTTACTGCAAGTAAGATTTTTTTCAGGTATTTATGAAAGCAGAACCAGAGTTCTATGTGCACAAAGGCAAAAACATGATATGTGCTTGTGTGGAAAAGACATTTTTAGGTAAGGACAAGATACAACGTCTGAAGGAAGAAATTCTCATAATCTTGACGTCCTTGTCCTTTAATATTTTGGCTTTCATAAATTCATCAGAAAGTCATTCTCCGCCTCGTATTCTCTTTAGATCTTGTTTCTTATCAAATGGCCTCTGTTTCTTTAAGAGATCACCTTTCTTCCACATCAGTGTCTTTTACCTGCACACACACATGCACACCTTTTTGCATTTATCTTTATCACTGCACCACAGATAGCTAAGCTACTTGTAAATGCAAGTCATTAACATTCTTATTCCTTAAAAACAAAATAAAATGAGAAAAGGTATTTAGGATGATTAAAATCCAGTAAGCTCATTACAACATTCTCCTAAGAGAAACTTCGGTTAAGACATTTAAAAGTCTAAAAAAAAGTTTTACTTTAGCTTGTAGGTAAGGCTCAAGTATAGCATATAAAATAGCTTGGTAAAGTCACATTAAAATTTATTTTCTCTAAACAATACAACCACAAGGTCAAACTCATGGACCAATTATGCAGCTTTTCAGTTCTGTCCAGTGCAAGGAAGAAGTCAAAATCTGAACTTAACATGGCATTACTGTGTTTTAGAACTGGTAAGTATGATCTTACAATTCTATAATGTACGTAGAATACTGTAATTAACTAATACAATTCCATAAAAAGAACTATCCCTTTGGAATCATCCCATTTGCTTCACCAACATACCTCCACTATCATCAAATTCATAAGCCCAAGTGAAATGGGCAAAATCCATGTAGAATCTGGTGCTGTGAGGTCTGTAAACCACAATGTTCCACCTGTCGAAAACTGTTCCTGAACTACAAGAGAAATTTAAAAAGTATTTGCAATTAAATATGATTTTCTATTTCAAGTTATGCAGAGATGCTGGATACATTTGWATCACTCACATTACTAGATTCGATATATTTATGTAACAAATATAAATATGAATAKGAATTTGAGGTATGAAAGATTACATGTCAAGACAGTCTGCTATTAAAACAAGGAAAAAGTGGTGGGGGACACAGACTGAGTTTTTCTTCATATGGAAGAAAAAGCTATGGATTAATAGCAAGCACATTGTTGAATGGCTAGGATTGCCTTTTTAAGCATCACAATTTTGTAGATGAAAAGATTCAAAGAAAGCATATTTTCTCCAGTAAGTCAGCCTTCAGGAGAGCATACTATACTATAAATGACCATGCAACAACATGCAATGCTGTACGGAGATATAACAATATACAATGTAGCATTACAACACAGATCATGCCCTTTTCAGAGTTCAGATTCCAATACAGCTTTTAAAGAGGCATCTTACAAAGCTCACAAGCTTTGTAAAACACAGATACAAATACAGAGAGCACATAAGTTGATAGCAGTATTTTTTAATACTTCTGGAAACCATCAGTACCCTCTGCAAAARTTCAGAGCTGCACTGTTGGCTACAGCACTGCAAGTACAGCAGAGGTATTTAACTCTGATTGAATTATACAGAGTTTAAAAATCTAAGAGTGATTTTGAGATAATTTAGTAAGTCAAACTTTGGAGAACCTGTTTTTGAATGAGCAAGGTACAAAAAAAAAGTGCTCTGTGCATGTGTCAGAATAATCACCTTCTGAGTCCGCTGCACCGACACTGCAGTTGCGCAAAGCAAGCGACACGCAGACCCACATTGGAATCTGCACCCACATCAGTAGAGTGGCTTTAAAGGGGTGGCAGTTGTCTCGGATGTACAGTTCTGTAATAATCCTCCGTAGATTCTTCTTAAAATGGAACCTTTTGAGAAAAAAAAAAACCTCCTAAAAAAAAAAGGCTATACATTTCTGAAAAAACTCCACAGATTACACCCRTGAAATGATCTTATTTAGGCCAACCTCTAGAAAATCTGAAAATATTTTATCTTGAAACACTTCCTCTCTCTGCCCTCACTAGAACAGATTAGTGAGGTACATACAAACGCCGTCTTACCTGGCAACYTTTTCAGACCAACCAAGCTGCTTTCCACGAACAGAAACTTCATAGCGAAGACGTTCGGCTAGTTTCTTAATTTCAGGCTGCAAATTTTCCAACTAGCTAAAGAAAAGGAAACAAGTTTATGCAACTGACTAAATGAGGAAACCATAGTAGGTCAYTTCTCTCCCCACACTGTACTGCATGCATACTAAAAATTACTGTAAACTGCAAAGCACAAATATACAAACACCTTTTTTCTGTAAATAAAATGAATACATAACCAAGCCAATCAAAAATATTTCTCCTGAGAATCAAAAAGCTAGTAACTGATGAAGTGTTTTGTTATTAACGAGTATTGTTTTGTTTTTTCACAAACAGACTGCAAGTAACTACTTCACAAAACGAAAAACCTTTAATATCACCTCAAATAGCCTTAACTGGAGCACGACATGATCCAAATCCTGTCCAAAGGACAAAGCACAGATTCTGTTATAAAATAGTACAAAAACTTCACTTTTGCAGGCAAAAAGATAAAGAATAGAAAAACACTGATAAGGAAACAAACATGCTTTAATGGAAAATTTTAATTACATGTCCTTTGTAGTAATTTTTTTGACAGTCACTGATGAACCATGTCTAAGAAATACATCTCCCTTTACTCATCAGTCCTTTCCTGCAGGCAGTATGCACTGTAGTGAAGAGCAAAGATTAGATTTAAACCAGACTTAAGCTCTCACAGCTGAGATGTACCASCCTAAAACCACACTGCTTGAAAAAGAAATAACATGGTATACAAAAAGGGATGATCTTCAAAGGATGCATCCAGGAAACAGCCTTTTTGATATCGCAGAACCATAAAAGTCCCTCTACTATTGTAGAGGCAACATGTAAAGGCAACGTAATATCTCTAGTAACTTCAGTTTTACCTAGAAGAGCAACAAATATATTTAAAAGAGCAGCTTTTTACATTTTTCTAGAGCAGCTTTACCAGTGAACACTTAGGCACGTGTCACCAGCATCTCAGGCAAGGCAACTAGATCTCTACACTGATACCACAACGGTTTTTTTTCTTTTTTTTTTTTAATTTATAGCAACTGCACCTGCGCGTGGCTGTGCCGGTGCAGCACCACCACACCGAGCAGAAGGGAGGACCGGGSGTTATGCCCTCTGGCTGCGGTTTCGGAAAGGCGGCAGTAGCAACGCCCGGCTCGGTCATCCCAAGCACCCCGATGGGTTTTAGCCGTGCTCGCACGGCCTCTCACTCAAGCAGGGCGCGAGACCGCAAAGCGGGAGAAGCGTGCGAGCTGTGGGAGTGCCGGCATGGCCGCGGGGCGCAGGGGAGGACCCACCTTGGCCAGCAGGCGGCTCTGGTGCGCGGCGAGCGGCAGCGTGACGGCGGTGCGGAGCGCGGCGGCGCCGCACACGATGGCCGCCCACCACGGCAGCCCGGCAGCGGCCTGCAGCGCCACCAGCCCCCCTTCCGCCCAGTGCACGGGCGCCGACTGCGCCAGCCACTCATACCACCCGCCAGGGCTCCCGCCCGGCGCCCCCGCGGCCGCCGCGGCCGTTAACGGCCTGTCCGGCGCGCGCGCAGCGGACGCGACTCTTAACGGCCGGCCCGGCGCACGCACAGCGGCCGTTAGCAGTTTGCCCGGCGCGCGCGCAGCGAGCGTTAACGGTCGCAACGGTCGCCCGAGACCCCACATGCCCCCAACCGCCACTCGGCGCGCGCCGCCTCCGAGAGGAAAGGGCGGGCTCACAGGCCTGGGCCATGCGCATGCGCCAAGGGGCAAGGCGCGCTGCGGGCASCGCGGCGGCCATGTTGAGTGAGGGCGGAGGGAAGGGCGCTGCAGTTGTCCTTTATTTGCAAACCGCTTCCAAGCGCTGCCCGGACCGTCTGCAAAAGCGGGGTTAAACACCTCGAAAGGTGAGGGAATTGACTTACCCTCCTGTGAAAGAAAGGAAGGAACCATGAGGAAGAACCCTGTGATGACCCCACTGAGGGGACAMGGCATTAACCCCACAGCAGACCTAAAGATCAACAGGTAAACTCACAGCTTCGTCAGAGAAAAAAGTTCTGCAGAGGAGTGGCAGAAAAACTAGAGACAACTTGTTTTCTCATCCCCTCTTATTAAAGATGACCATGGCAGGTCTTAAAACCAATATATTCTTTTCTTGTGGGTGTATTTTTTATTGTTCAAATAAAACGCAYTACATTGGAAATATAAAAGATGCTTCTTTCAAAAGGTCCTAGTACGGACTTCTACTGAACACCCCATGATTTTATGTACCAAGGCAGATGCCGAACACAGCACCCAGCCTCTGCTCCCCTGTCTGCAGGCTTCATTTTCAAGTTAGCAAAACAGGTAAAAACCCCACATCCCCAGGAATTCTGTTCTTTTGACCCACGGCAATACACTGCTGTAATAGGGAGCGGTATTTCTCAGGGAGATTATTTCAGAGTAAGAATGCAAATACTCCTAATTAGCACTTAGCATTAAGCACAAAAGTCTAGGTATGGGCAAGGTTATAAGAAAGGCTCCAATAGCACTGTTCCCTGCTTACACTGAAGTGCTGAAATGGAATTTAAATCACTAATGGTTCTAAGATGACTAATTTGTTATACAGTAGATCTTAGTTCAAATAGTCAGAAAAGTGATTATTATTCTTTTCTTCGTCTGGTCTTTAAGACAGTATCCTAACAAATTACAAAACAGAGGCTGAAATTTTAAAGCAGTAAGTCACACCATCTAACTAATCTTGGGGTTTTCTTCATCTGAAATGATTCCAAAGATGCCTCTGAACAGTAAATTTCCACAGAAAGGGGAGAAGGGTTGAAATCTACGTGACACCACATTAAAGACCCAAGCTTTCTTTTAGCCCTTCTCCGTGCAGAATAACCAGCAACAAACCATGTGTCCTGTCTAAAAAAAAGCACAYCCAAAAACCAAAGCCCACCACACCTGACTTGTAAGTGTACTTCAAACCATACGTGCACTGTACTGCTACCTGACTTGCACTGTATCACCGCTGAGATTTGCCTCAGACGACACAGCAGTTTGCTTTACCAAAAGGATATATTCACTCCATGCAGGTTCAAGTCAAAAAGGCAGTAGCTACTCAGGATTACCATAGATTTTTAAATGGGATTTTTTAAGGTAAACCTTCATGAAATAGCGACCCAATTCAGAACAACGCACCACCTGCTAAAACAAAGCCATTTATTCTGAAATAAGCTTTCATCTGCAGCCAGCTTTTATCAGTGAAGGTCTACTAAAACCTCAAGTGAATGCTTTCCTTTTGAAAAAAAACCACACAGAAGTATATCTTGAACCACCTCATGTAGACAAAAGAAGAAACTAGAGGAACAGAAGATCTGGGAACACTCATGGAAATAGAACAAACCTGCTGCATCAATCCAATTTTAAGAATTATTCTTACTAGATACTGCAGCATGATACTTTTACCATGTCTATTAGGCATGTACAGGAGTTTGTGTGTAGACAAGTCTGAAGGTGCCAAAAGACGTCCTCAAGCATTTTTTTTTTTTTTTTGCTGAAGCACCTTTCAAAGAAGAGAAGTAGAAACCCTTAACATCTTATCACAATTGATGTATACCCTCTCAAAAAAATCCAACACACCTGGAAAAGAAGAGTCTGATAATGCCCGTTTTATATTGTACTTAAATTACACAAGTAGAAAAGTTATGCTTATTAATAGTTTAATGTATGAAGGAAACATCCAGATTTCTGAATATGAAGGTACATATCTCACATTAATTTAAGTCTACATAAAGTAGAGCCTCTATAYTGACATATTGAAATTTACTTTCTGCTTAGCCATTTGTTATGTAAACAATTGTACATTTATTTGCCATTCTAAAACTTCAGGATCAAGTTTACATAATTTTGCTAAATTTCTGTGTTTGCTCAGAAGCAGTTTACAGTACTAAAACCAACCAGCCAAAGAACAGCTTCAACAGAAAGTTATGTCCAAAGAAAAAAAAAAAAAGGAAGGAAGGAAGAAAGAAAAAGAAAGAAAAAAGGGAAAGAGTAAAGGCTAACTAAGTTGAAACGTATGATGGTGGGGAATGGGCGGTCACAATGTTCACAGAAAAAGGTCAGTTAGTAAGTTCTTCTGCAAAAAGCCTACACACTTCAGTCAAGCACATCAGTAGAATGATCTGGGAGCACATAAACTGTTTCTGCCATTTGTGTTTTCCTCTGCAAAAAAGAAATCTCAAGGCTAGCAAGTTGATCCCACTCAGCCAAGTTGGTTCATATGCACACTGTTCATGTGAGGTGTCCAAGTTCCAGTCCACACCTGAAAGAGAGAGCTTTATTTAACACCGTACTTCTGGGCTACTCAAAATATTTCAGAAATGCCAATTACACAAAAATGCTTACAGTTTCAACTGCTTGGAAATTAATTCTTATGTCRGACAATGCAACTATTAACCATGAATACACCACAGTGTTCATCTCATGACTTCTTTTTCTTTCAATTCAAGTGAGAAAAGGGATTTTCAAGAGAGAACAGGATCTTTCATCTTTCTGCCTGTAACTACTTCTATTCAGCACCATGTTCTGCCTGCATTTTCCTTCCCATATAATACAAAAAAAAAAAAAATTTCTCCCAGCCCAAGTGGGAAGCCTTAATAGCCCATCCAAAGAATGAAATCAACACCGTTAGGCCAACAATTCCTCCAGCACAGCAACAAATTGTAGCTTTTGACATAAAAAAATGCACCCCAAGGAAAGTAAGCACAATCTCAACGCATGCCAGGAGATATAACAGGACTTGGCTGATGCACAGGGTTGTGTGCAAGGGCAGCATCTCGAGACCTACAGTTTTCAGAACGGAAGACAGAACAGGGCTGACACCCTAAATACTTTTTTACCAACTTGCATCACCACCCTCAGCTCTAGCAAAAAGCAAATGCAACCCAAGTAGCACCTTTGGTGGCACTATGCTTTTTCAACTAAACCTGAGGTTGATAAATTATGACAAAGAGCCACTTCACAGCAATACGTGAATTGTGCCTAAGGAACAAGTCAGTTACTCTGCTGCAACTCTACCATCTCTGCCAGAGSTGGGAAGGCATTACACCTCTTTGGCCGCAATAATMMTTCYTTAGAGTCATGCTGTATTCTCTTTWCCARAAAGGCAGACTTACAYAGGAACAAATAATGAACRTCTTCCTTCACAAAAGCAAATTGATTGGCTTATCTCAAATGTGCACCTGTCCTGAGGTACATCATAGTAATTTTAAGTGTGTGTATTTGTATATATGTATTTGCRCAATTGTGGTCACAGGATACACACATACAGCACTCAGTGCTGTAATGAGTAGGAATGTATCAGCTCAGAGTAATGAGGAAAACCAGGCAGCACAATAAGACATTAAGTTAAAATCACGAATAAAAAGATCAAAATATTACCGTCTGAGGCCCATTATTCTCTGTGGAATTCGAAACCATCTTTATCAGCGAGTTCCAGGATGGGTCAGCAGCATGAGGCCCATTAAATATAGGACCTCCAGTACCATCTGTGATGGGGGCTACTGGAGGAATCATTGCATTCCCATACACGGAGAAAGGCATGCCCTTAAGGAGAAGAAAAAAAACCCCAAGAATCATTGTGTATTCGTAAATGCTAGTTTTCTTGCACCTACAGAATGACAGAAAAAGTGGCATGCTACAGAATTTCTCCGACTTAAAGCAGCAATAGAACATGCAAGTCTAAAAACTCTTCTAAGCATTTATTTTTTTCTCTTGGCACAGAAAACATTAGACTTTTTTAAATTACCTCTAGACTGCCCACAACATTGGGAAGGCTCCTAAATATTTACCTTGTACGTGTTGAATAGTGCAGATGAACAACATCTGCCTCACACACAGGAATGACAATGAGTAGCACATCACCAACGACAGGATCCTTACCCCGACTTTTGGGAAGTCCATGTATCCTGCAGGAACAGGCTGATGGAATGTACCGGAAGGCGTCACTATTCCCGTACTGTCGCGCTCCATCGCTTGGTGCGAAAACACTCCTGGGTCCGACATGGGCCTGTGGATCATGTGGCTTCCCATTCCGCTGTGACACCAGTCCACTTTATCTAACACAGACACCAACGTTGCCACGGGTTACTACAAAGAACTCAGGTTAATCATCCTTTTCCACAACCTAAACATTTGGGCACTAGAACGTTTATGAACACGATGACAGCTCAGTTATTGTTTCCCATATATCTCAATTAACATTTCTGCATGAGGAATGGAGCACACCAGAAACAGCATCTGTGAGGAGAGATACTCCAGAGCAGGAACCTCATGTAGTGGCAGAGGGCTGAAATCCAACATGCAACTAAGGCACAACCTCTGCAATTTTTAACTGAAACACAAAAATGATGTTTKTGGCAACTCTTCCTCCTCCAAAACCCTAAATTCTTGGCAGGTGTGGTGCTGCAAAGAGGTCACTCTATGCTATGAATTTCACTTGCTTCATTTCATTCCCTCCCTTTGAGCTACCTCAGTAACACACAGACTCAGAAGCACTTTTTACAGGCAAAACCAGGAAATGGCCTGCAGGAGATGTGTGCTTATAAATGAGCTATATTAACTGACATGGGGCAACTAATGTACAGTTATTGCTTCCATCTAAAACATTTTATCAGTTAATTTTCAGAGGATAAGGCAAATACGACTCTGAGGTAAGGGGGAGAGGGGTTGCAGACATGCTGTGGGAAAAAAATATAACAGTATTTCTGAAACCATCCTAATTCTCAGAAGAAAACATMAGTTAAAGCATCAATTTTATTTTAAGCTGAAAATCTAGAGTTATGGACAAAGTAAAAAAATTAGCAACCTTACTAAAATAAGCCAAATAGACACCAAAAGAGGAAAAAAAACCCAGGAAAAAAAAAACCAAACAAAAAAAAACCCACCCAAAATACTAATGTGACTCCACCTTGGACTCAGTTTTACACAGGAGGTTGAAAGGACCTCCACAGGTCCCTTCTGACTTCAATTTGCACACCAGCCTAAAAAGATTACTTAAATTATCAGTTCAGTCTAACTTACATCCCAGAGTCCTAAGTATTTGCTGAGGAAATATCCCCTAGATGACAAGCATTTTTTAATGAATTCTTGAATCCTGAATTCCAAGAGACTACAGTTAAGCTAAGTTCGTTGTGTGAGTGGAAGAAAATAAGGTGACTAGACAGAATGGGGTAAAMCAAGTGCTGAATATAGTCTAATAAGAAAAAAATCTGTGTCCAAGTTGAAAGTACATAAAATTGTATGTATTCCAAAAGGAAAATAAATCCAGTTATTTTTGAAAGCTTTCACTTCCYCTCTTCTGAAACGTATCAATCCTTAACCAGTTCATCCCCATACATAGATAGCATTACCTTCCCTGTTGTTTATTACTTAAAGTAAAAATAAATCTTTGCAGATGAGACATCTATTTCTGCATTACTTTCAGCTCCAAAGCAAAGTTAGGAAAACATATTACAGTAAAATACAACCATAGCAACATCTATTAACACTACATACCTTGATTGCCACCTATACCTTCGAAGGACCAGATACCACTATGTCCCACTGGAGCAGCTAAGTTGCTCCCGATAACAGATGGAGCAGAAGTTCCAGTTTGTCTAATACGTGCAGACCGCTCAGTCCCAATTGGAACAGGAACTTTTCTGTCCTGAGAAACATTACTGGGTTTTTCTGATCCCAAGGACACTGCTGAAGGAGCAGGAGATGGTGCTCTTACTCCCGAAGACACTGACTGGGCAGCGGATTCTACAGGAAAACAAGAGCATTTAGTAACATGAGCAACATCCTCTCCAGTCACCATAAATCTCTCCTTTTTATGTCAAATCATACACCAAACAAATGAAAATGGGTAGTTTGTTAGTGCCACATTACAACAGCAGACACTTTAGGATTACTTAAACAGTTTTACTTTCAGATCAGAGAGACATTCATCATTTGTTTAGTTTCTCACATCAAGTGATTATCAAACACTGTCAGCTACTGGACATGCAGTGCGACTGACTGAAACAGCTCAAAATTGTAACCAAGCATTACTGTCCATCAGCAATACAGGATTTGAGGATTATATCCAAAAGCATAGCTCAAGTAAACCCTTGTTTGCTTTTGTTGATTTAAATCCTCCATATGTTTATTACTGTTGTTGTTGCCGCCAGTAAGGTAAAACAAAGATTTGTTCCCTGAATAACTAAGCATTGAATATAGCTAAAAAAGAAAATCTGTACACAAAAGAACCCAGTAAAACCACAACTGCAGAGGCTTATAGTGAAGTACCCTAACCGTCATTTAGCTCCTAGTTTACATTACACAGTCCAGCTTAYAGAGCATCGAGAAGCCTAACCAGCTATTACTGTATAGGTAGCTTAGAGTAAAGCATCATTACCACTCACACTTGGAATGTTACCTGCACAAACTCCAAAATACAGATCACTCTTTGTCATATGACTAAAGAAAAAAGTTAAAAACCCTGTCAGAGACTTAGCAAACAGTCCAGTGTTAATTATGAGATAGAGAACTCCAAAAGCATAACCTAGCTCAGCTATGAGAAGAACAAGGGACTCAAAAGAACAAGTTCAAAACTTCCATTGGGAATTTTCTTAAAACCACTGGATGCAGAATTTTAAAACATATCCCTCCCCTGCCCAAGTTAAAAATAGCAAAAAGAGGAGAGCAAGCTACTTCATATAAGCAGTACAMAAGGCCATCTGATTTATACGATAGTTTCTCAACTAGTTTCCCACTGACTAGAACTCACCATTTGATGCTGATGAACATGGAGGCAATAAACTAAGTGGGGAAAAATGCTGTCTGTTAAAATTAGCAGCTGCAGGTGGTCCTCCCAGAGGTGTCCCAGGTGCATATATCTGACCTCCAGAAAGGTTTGAGGCAAAATTACCCAGGTGTGTAGAGGAAGGTGTTACAGAAGCATAGGGTGAATCCATACTGACAATACCTAGGGGAGAAATTGGCACAAGTGACTCCCACTATTGAAAAAAGTTTCTAGAAAGAAGTCTCTGTCAAGAGGCCTGTTATAATGGGAAATGAGGAAAGGAAGAAGATCTGTATCCAACCAGTGCTTTTTTTGTTTTCATTTTSTTAAGAAAACTAGGAGTCTTAAGCTTCTTACACAGCACAGACGGCACACACTATTAAGACTTGCAGATAAATCACGAACAAGTCATGTCACCATGCAGCTATCTTCAGTGACAATGAATTCAAGGAACAGAATCCATGTTATGATATAACTGCATRTAAGCATAACAGCATTTTATTAATCCGTAACCTAAGCCTGCTATATTATGAAATTACACTGTCCAAATAAGAATAGTTGYGATGATACCCAAGGTGGGTTTTTTGGTACTTTCTCCTCTCAAATTTTATTTCTCTGTGAAGGAGAAAAAAAGTAATAAGCTTAGAAGCAYGAAGATCAATCTTGAAGCATTTTCTTCCAACTCAGAAGTGCATTTTCAATTGTTTAAGAAAATGGTATCCAACTGAGATCAAGTGGCACCAATTTTGTAAGAGGAATTTATCTTAGCAGGGATATCCAAAATACAAAAATTACCCCCCCRCCCCCATGTCCTCCATGAAAGAAAAACTCCATGTAACATTTTAAGAAATGAAAGGAATTAAAAAGAAGCTTGTTACCACTCAGGTTTGTACTTTTGCACTAGCATCTTTCTCCAATTCATACAGCTAATGACAGAAATCTAGAATTAGTAGTCGCAGTTAGGAAAAAAAAAAAATGTTTGCCAGTAATAGGCAGAAGAGGAGAAAAACAGACCATCTGCCTGTCCTGTACTATCTGTTACAAAAACACAAACTCTTTTTTTCCTCCTCAAGTTCTTCAGGGTCTAGGGAGCTACTTTCCTATGAACCTAACAGTTTCTGATTCTTCAACTTCATCTACTCGTATCTGTAACCTTCAGAAAGCACTGAGCTAACATGATCGTGGTTAGAGTACTAGCGTTACTCAAACTGTTTGACAGATTCAAGTGATACGATGTAACGGGCATGCAGAAAGTACAACTGCATAAGGAGGACAACAAATAAGACCAAATTCACAGATTTCCTCAAGAACTTCTTTAGATATGATATTCACAAAATATGAAAACACAGCTGTTACATGTATCTGGATTCATACACAAAGCTAGATAAACAACTTGTACATCTTATTACATRGGGCACAAGTTGTAAGAACTCTATTTGGTGTGAGCTGCAGAAKTCTGACTGCAGAATTCAAGACATCAGTGCAATTGGATCTTYTGAATCAAATTAAGTAATGAAAACATACTCCTCTTCCTCCAACATCACATTAAGGCCCAGATTTTTGTATCATCCTAATACTTCGAAGAAGCTGCAAGATTCTTCTGTAGCCTAAGCACAAGCAAGTTATCACACAGTGAAATGCCTACAGATGGTAGTAGGAAAAGGAGGAAGAAAYAGCAAACTTTTACTATCTGTGCTATCATTGAAGAGTAGAGTTTCATGTCAAAAAGACGGCTTCTGGTGGACCATCACGTATATCAGCTGCTAAATAGTTATTAGGATTTAGAGAAGGCACTTGGAGAGGTGACCTGAACTATGCTTACAGATACAAAAATCATGATTATATTTATTAGACTCCAATTTCAGTGCAAAGCAGAAACGGATTTACTGTTAACAATTACAAAAGCAGATGCAGAAAGTACTGGAAGTTCAAAACACAAACATGCAGCAGTGATTAGTTGAAAGCAATATTATTAAGATACAAACACAAAACATGCACTTACCTGAGGGACTCGGAGCTGGCCTCTGCAATGGTGGCCTAAAACCTGGGGCTTTGGAAGTATCTGACTGATGTAAAGGATCCGAGTTTGGCAAAAATGAAGACTTTCCTGATAGAATAGATTCTGGTGCTGTCTGAGATGAAACCACAGAACCACCCCAGAAGGCATGAGCAGACGTAGGACCATTTTCAAACAACGTACTGAAGGGCCCAAATGGTAAAGTAGCACTGAAATTGGTACCCATAGACTTGTTTGCTGGATGGGCTGAATTTTGAGAAGCACTTTGTGTACTTAAGGTAGAAGGAAGCTGCACTGAAGAAGGAACACTGTGGGGCCTTTTGATGTGATTAACATTGAGGACTGCAACAGAAGAATTTTGCACAGGAGCTGGATTCTTATGGATGCTACCACTTCCATGGACAGGCGGTCTGATGGCTGGGGTTTCCATCTTAGCCGCAGGCTGTGAAGGCCCCATTGCCGTCTGAGACACGGGGTAGGTCATCGGGGCATTTGTTGGCCCTGCCACAGGGGCAGAAGAGCTTGCTGCTGCTAAATTCGGAGGCACGACCATTCGAGGATCTGGTGCAGGAACCTGAGGTTGCTGAAGAGGAGGTCTTGCCTCTTGCAGAGTTGCTGCTCCTTGAGACTGCTGAAGAGCAGGGTGCATGGAGGAACCCCCAGAACCAGCACTGGGCTGCCTGCTGCTGGCTGAGCTGCTTGTTTCCACTACCGGTGGACTACCCACTTCCTGATCAGATGAAGGTGCACCTTTATTCGGAGAGGTTGCTGCACAGTCCAAAGGGCTGTTTCTAGAAGCGCCTACAGACTGGGCAGGAGGAGAAGGAGATGATGGGGACGATGCAGGGTAGTGTTCTTTGGCAGTAGAAATTGGATACGTGGCATTCGTCGGCGCTGTGCTGGTGTTACTYGCTGTGGTTGTCACTGTGGTGGTTGTGGCATTTGATGTCTTCACAACTGTGACGAAAAGCTGCCTCCTGACTGAAGGTGAACTCGGGCTGCCATTTGTAGAAGGACCAGGCACAGTAGAAGCCACCGAACTTGTTGTAGCTGTTGGACTAGTCGTCAAAGAACTTGCTGAGTTCACCTGAGAACCGCTGCTGTTCTGACTGTTATGGCGAGGCACCATGTGAGGTTTAGGTGAGTTGGTAGCTCGAGCAGGGCTCAAAGGCCGAACAGGAAATGGACCCCAGGTGGACTGAGCTGGTGGGAAAGTACCTCCAAAGTGGGTCATGGGCAATCGAGGCGGACGGATTTGCTGGAAAGTCTGAGCAGCGAGTAAAGCATGTGCAAACTGTGGAGGAGGATATGCTAATGGCAGAGAAACTTGGAAGCCAGGCCGCACATTATTCACTGGGTTCTTAATGGTTTTGTGAGTGGACGCTGAGGAAATTGCAGGCACAGTGAGTGCGGAGGCAGTTTGAGATGTTGATGAAGCAGCTACAGTGGTCACTTTGATCCCTACGAGAGAACTATTAGCAGCTGTAGTCATGGCAGGTGTTGATGACCCCGTTTTGGAGTTGGCAGCAGAACTTTTCAAGCGGTTCTTTGGAATAAGTTCATCAATTTCTTTATCTGGATCTTTAATCAGTGCATTGATTAACTGTGTGGCCTGTCTTGTGGATTCAGTGCCACCCCTATAGAGTAAAAGGATATGAAAAGTACAAAGTGTTTACTCATCAGGTTACACAGAASTATTTCAACCACATGATTCAGCCTGTCTTCTGTCATGCTAACATTGACACAGAACGGACCTCTTATCAGGAAGCTGAGCTTGACATTTACCTGTTGACAACCACTACTTAAGCAGCTCAAGATGAGTATATGCTAACACAGAAATAAAAAACTCTTTGCTCCATAAAGAGAAAACCTCTTCCCTAAATGCCTACATACTTAGGCATCAGACATGCCTAAAATGAGCCTAAGCATACAGATGCCTACACTTAYGTCTCCAGTAGAAAAAGCCTCCTCATCTTACCATCATGTATTTTATATGATGGTATGATGATAGCAACCAGCAGATCTTTTCATCATCCCCACCACCTGTCTCCTTTTTCCCCCCAAAAAAGTGGCTGCTTATTCTTAAAGGTTAACCACAAGCCCATTTCATTTCTCTCCCTAGAATATGTTCTAAAAATAACATATATACTAAAAAAAAGGAAAGAACACCCTATTGCAAACACATAATCCACACTCATAAGCAAATATTTCAAGCAGAAGTCTGCTTACCTTATTGTTATTATTCGATCTCCAGTTTTGTCTTTCTGTTTGTCAATATCTATGTGTGCTCCTGTGCACTCGCGTATGGCATTGATGTTGCATCCTCCTCTGCCAATGACTCTGGAAATGACAGTTGATGGAACAGAAACCTTCTTGGACCTAGGCAAAACAGAACACCATGTTAAGCAGGAAACATTTTAGCAGCGTGAGGCAACGGGCAGATTAGGCAAAAGAGCACCATAAAGATTCAAGCTATACAACAGTCAGTTTGGGAAATTCATCATATCCATTAAAGGAGTAGATTCATTAACTGCAAGAACAATTAGACGCAAGCTACAACAGTCTCAGACATGACATAAAAAGAAGAGGGAATTGAAAGAATATTTTGCTTACCTTCTTACAACCTCCTTCCATCCTTCCTCCCTTTTCTGACCACGTTTAGGGCTAGCGATGGTCAGCTTTCCATTTGGAGAAGAAAGGGGAGAAGGAGTAGATTTTGTGCAGGTAGACAAGGAATTACTTGTCACTTCACTGACTGCTTCAGACAACCTTTAAGAGAAATTAAATGCTATCAATACAAAGTTATGAAGGAAAAAAAAAAAGGATGACTTCCACCCACTTAGCTCATTCTTCCCTCCTCTCAACTCCATCTCCTCTTTCAGTGCAATGAACACTCCAAAATCAGAAATGACAAGCTCCATTAAGGATCATGTTRGGTGCAAGAAGGCAAGCATCATGCCACCTCGAAATATCCAAAAGACTCACCTAATATTTGTAAAGCTTGAATGTGGTATCAGCACACCACTCAGTGCAGAAACCTTGTTCAAGACAGCTTAAGACACTGGCATTTGAGGAGCTGGCACTGCCAAAGGCAAAACTGCTCCTGTTCAACACAGCTGCCATCACAACAATATGGCACAGGGAATGCAGAGGTAGCTAAGTGTTATATGCCATGTCCTTACAATGCCCATTCAGGGAGGGAAATGGTACATCATGTTCCTGATTAAGTCCTATCCCCCAAACGGTACAACTCTAATTCTTCCAAGGGAAGCGAGTACTTATAGACTGCCTCCAATGTCAAAACTTCTAAAATCAAGCAGTGGGCAGCCTCGGGCAAGACAAAAAAAAAAGGGAAGAAATGAAAGGCCAAAGTAACTGCAATACTGCCAACTTCAAGTGGGAATGGATTATTTTAAGCGAGACGTTTACACAACAACGTTGTGTAAATTTTTTGCATCAATCTGACTCTGCTTCTGGGCCTACTGCAACAATGTATACCGCAATCCACTAATTCCATCAATCTGACTCTGCTTCTGAGCCTACTGCACTCAGGTTCATATTGAAATCACTTTTATGCTCCTCATTCAACCAATAGAAGCAAGGATACAGAGTCTCACCCTTTCCTAAAAACATATTTAATTCCATTTGACCATGGAGACAAGGATTCAGCTTTCACACGTACAGCAAACACCTTAAGCAAGCGGGTACACAGCCACAGAAACTTACTTTATGGATGATTTGGTAGTAACTGCTTTCCTCTCATCCTTCGGACAAGTGACAAGAACTGATGGTTGTTTTTTGTTGGTCTGTGCGTTAGTAACGGCTGTGGAAGAATGATTGTCACTTTTGTGGCTGCTGTTGCTATTGCTGCTTTCATCACTACAGCTGGAAATCCTCATGTTATCACTGTCACCACTTTCACTGGTGCTGCTGCTCTTCGATTCACCRTTCACTTTTTCCGGCTGCCCATAGGAAATGGGGAGTTGATCATCAAAAATAATCTGGACRTTATCAGAGGTGACTTTGTTTTTCCTGTTTTTCCTTTTGGAGCTTGTTGTGGTGATGGTATTATTTCTTTTTCCGTGGGAACCTGCTAAAGTTGTCCAAGTTGCGGATATACCTATGGTGGTGGTAGTGGTAGCACTAGGAGGCTCCATTGGGACCTCTGGCTCTTCTGATAGAAGAGGGAAAAAAAAAAGAGAAAAAACAGCATTAATCTCTGTCACGGATATTTGTGTGGCTCTGTTTTCCATGTTACATCTCTCATACCAAAGAGCTCATTCACTACTTGAAAAACTACCAAGTCTCAAAAGACTCAAAGAAACAAGTATAACTAACAACTGCATGGACTTTTGTATAACTATTATGTGTGGTACCGTGTAGCCTCTCCCCTTGCTTAAAACAACAGTCATCTATAAATTCACTTTTATCCTGCAACAAGTACAGCAGCAATTCAACAAAAGCATGGAAAAACAAAGACATATTTAGGGGACAAGTACATAAGCAAACATAGGAAACAACAAACCTAAATGTTTTACTATGTGGTCCCCTCAGTGAAAACCCATRTCCTGATGCACCATATAAGATTGAACTCATTACCAAAGCCAGGTTTYGGTTCTTTTAGAAAGAGGGAAATTTGCTTGGAATCAAACACTCTTATTTTTTTCAACCAGTCATTACTATAATTTTGATATGGGGGGGGAAAAAAAGGCCTAAGTTTACAGTATTAGGATCTTGAAGAGAAAAAACAGGAGAAAATCCTCCCTGTGATTAGTTAGCCTATGATTGCCACTTCAAGCTGCCTATCACAGACCTTCACCACAACAGGATGCAACAGACAAATCATCATGGTGACATACTGATTTAATAGACAAAGTAGTAAAAAAAAAAAAAAAAAAAAACTCAGTGGTTCACATGAAAGGCCATTTCAGTAATTTCTGATATTGGGAGTAAATACCAAAACTTTCAGAACAGAAAAGTCACCTTCAGCTTTCAGCTTCTCCTTCTCCTGAGCAGCCTGGAGTTCAAAATTCTCTTTATTTTTTGCTTCAATTTCTTCTAGCTTTCGTCTTTGTTCTTCTTTTTTCTTCCTCCTTTTCTCTTTTCTTTTTTCTCTTTTGGCAGCCAAAGCCAATCTTCTGCTTTCTTCCCTTAGCTACAATCAAGCATATTCAACTGCATTACAGGATGTACCATGCATTTTAAAAACATGGAATGTTTCATTACAGCATACCTGCCATTTTCCTAGGGAGCTGAACTTTAATTTTAGACTTCCTTTTTTTTATTATTATTAATAATAATAATAATAATAATAATAATAATACTACAACACACAGAAGGGAAATATTTTCTCCCGTGGTTTATGTAGTTACACTTCCAAACGCTAATGTTGCTAAGAATTATACAAATAATAAAGTCACCAGATTCAAGAAGCTGAAGTGTTTTCTCACATGTGCTTTTAATATTACTTGAACACCTATAAGTGCAGCAGTATAGTCTGCACAACACACATCTCACTTTCCAAAAATGGAATAAAAACCACTTTCAGCTATTTGGATGCAGTGTGTCATTTGACATTCCATTTCCACTAGATTACTATGGTTTCTAGTGACATTATTGGTATTGTATTCATACCTCAGATATACAAAACCTGGTTTTAGATCTAAAATGCCTACGAATGCTATTGGAAAAATCCCTACCTATGACATATTGGGCCAACCAACTGCTAAAAATACTTTGAGTACAACACTACATAGATAAATCATTTCATTACATTACATAGAACTTTTTTGATCCATTGCTCAGGAAGCAAATGACAAATCACTTGAGCAACTGTGGCACTAAATTCTTACACACAAACTACAGTTATGTTTGCATTCTTATGTACTTTCACTGATGTTATCACCTTGAATGAATGCAGAATTAGAACTTTCAAAAAAAAATTCCAAACTCTTTCAACTTGCCTTCTCCAAGTCCAGTTCCTCCAGCAGAATACTTGCGTTTTTGTTTGCTTCAGCAGCCTGTCTATCTTTGGCTTGAACAATTGATTCCATACACAGGTGGCACTTCTTCAACATCTCCTGCARTGATAAAGTATGTGAATCCTCAGTCTGAAAAAACTCAAATCTCACATTATGTGTGTCCAAATAAGCATTTTCAAGTTCACACCTGCAATTTACAGACTGCTCAACAGCTCACACATAAGGTTTTACGCAAAGCTACTACAAAACAAGTTTTCTTTTTTCTTATAAAATGCCAGTTTTCTAGTGATATGATGACATCATGAGAAGGAATCATTTTTCCCTCAAAGCGTAAGACACGGATATCTAAATACAACTACCATGCTATTCAAGTAACCATTCTTGAACTCTGACTTCCTTCCAGTAAGCTCATCTTCACGCCCAGCCTTGCTAACTGATATTCCAGTGAATGAATCAACCTGTGTGGTAAGAACTGTAAAGCAAAGACAGTTCATAACCTATATCTGTTATCAAGACAAAGAAAGCTCATGAAACAAAGAGGGAGAGCTGGAAAGGTGAAGAAAGAAGCCATGACAATGAAAAGCTGAGTTACTGTACCACAGCTCATTTGCACAAAAGCTGAGTTACTGTACCACAGCTTGAGAAATATCTAACTTATCATCCTGCTTACCTTATCAGTAATTGTGGCTATATATCTCATACATTCGGAGTCTGATGGAAACTGGTTTACTTCTTTGACTAGATAGCGCACCACTTTTACATGGCCCTGAAAATTAAATTATACAGCAGTCATTTCATATGGCACTGACGACCTCTGCTTTCCAAAGAGACGCCAAAGTTCAAGCACTCCTTGCATAATATCTTTTAAATGTCTTCATACAATCCTCCCAACACTTAAAACATTATTCGAACCATCTTTAACACCTCTTAAGCAGTAGCATATTTTCTTGCTGCAAGAAAAGGCAAATGATTAGTTATTACTGTCAAAACCGCACACACTTGACAGTGATAAATCTTATTTCTACCTCTAAGTTACATGGTCTAACTGGGAAATGTATCTTCCATTCAGTTCACAATTTTCTTCTATCTATGCCTCAGTTTAACTTGGGTTTAGGGTCAAACGAAACTCTTCCATCTCGTGTTATGGGATGAAAAGTGTTAACTGCAGTTTCAACTTTCTAAGTGTCCATGACAGATTAAGGAAATGGAATTTCCTATGCTGGTTACAATTGAAGCAGCCCTTGTTCCACCTATGCTTTCACCCACTTCTTTCTAACTAATCTTTTTCATTCGTTTTCAAATGCCAGACTCTGGCAATCTAGAGCTCCAAGTTGCTAGTCACTTAAAATTTTCAGGTAGAATATCATTTAAAATGATATGTAAAGAGTCAAACCTGGCTAAAAAGTCCTTTTTGCTTGCTTGTTTTTTTTTTTTTCCTCATACACAAGTGCTCATCTCCTCTTGCTTCAGACTCCAACACTACTCTCTAGTTCCACTGCAAATTTTCTCCCCTCCTCATGCACTACAGTTTTCTCCTGGTCCATGACAGCCAAACTAAARCAGCAAACCTCTCCTAGAATGTCCACACAGTAATTATACTGGTGACATACATACCTATTTTTGAAAATTCCATGCCAAACATTTAAATTAGTTGACAGCTTTTGAAAGATTTAGTTCCTCTCAGCTATGTTCTATTACAACCATRCAGTTATGATCAAGACAACACTAAGACCAAAGCTCAAGTTCAGACTCTACCTTTCGAAAGGCTGCCATAAGAGGAGTTATCTTCCTGTTATCAGCAGCATCCACATCTGCTCCAGCTTGTACCAGCAGTTGGACAACATCTAGATGTCCTCCATTTGCTGCAAGCCACAGTGGAGTATTCCCCTTCTTGTTACGCACATCAATGTGAGCTCCTCTACAAAAACAAACGTATTTGATCAAAACACCGAGCCATATTTAAGTAACACATGTCAACTGGACTGGCAAAGGTCACGTAATCCCAAGGAAAACTGGCTGAATCAGAATTCGTTTTTATGTGAAACATACACAGAGCACTAGAGTTTCTGAAACAATCATTTGGGTCTTTCTCCAATGCCGTTAACAGCCTAGGCTCAGCCTATGATCTTTCATATCTAAATCATTGTCATCTAGCTTGGAAGCTTCTATAATTACTTCATTAAGTATAGTCCAGCAGCAGTGCACTGCATTCCTCACTTAGCTACCTGCAAAAACTTGGTAGGTTTTGAGTGCAAGCCAATAGCCAGTGCTGTCACTTGTCAGAGTTGCTATTAAAACCTGCTTAGAAAACTTTTTTTGCACTGAATGTAGTTTGTGATCAGGTTTTACAACAAATGGCATCACTAGGGTTTAAGTTTTATGCCTTCTTCTTTTCACCTGTTTAAGGATTTGACACATTTACCTAACACATATTGACACAGTTATCTCCACTTACCATAAATGTGAACTTGTAAGACATTGCTCATTTCCAACACACATAATTCAGTGAACTAGAAGAAACTCCATTAGCCAGACTTGGGCAAAAGGGCCAAGAACACCCAAACACCACAGTTTTGTTTGGTTGCTCTCATTGAATAAAAATATCAAGTYCTCAAAGTAAATAGATTACTATGACCTGATGTCCCTTTAGCCAAACCCTAACACAGAATAAAAACAACTGCCCTCTCCCACACATGTGCACTGGAAAATAAACATTTCTTAAGACAACTCGAAACTCCAGATACTTTTTTTTAAGCAGTATTGCATCCATTATGTACCTGCTAATAAGAAGCTCACAGAATTTGTAGTGCCCTTTGTCTGCTGCAATGGTTAAAGCTGTGTCTCTTGAGGAAGGTACAGGAGGAGCATTTACGTCTGCACCTTTGTCCAACAGAACTCTGCCCACTTCTGCGTATCCACCAGACGCCGCTTCCATTAACGGTGTGAGGCCAGTCTACAACAAGCAAGCAGCCAAGATAGGTAACTCAGACTCTCTGAATACAAGAAAGCCTTATATTAAGTTAATGGATCAGTACACTTATGCTTGTAATATATGAAAACAGAGCACTACTTTTTTCCTGAAATCTTATTCAGGTCTGAATAGCTGTACAGTCACATGATTATAATAGCCTCTAAATACAGTCATATCTTTTCTTTAAAATATATCATCTTTCTCTGGGTGGCTTCAGAAATATGCATTTCATTCACAAGAGACTTGAACTTCATTTGTTCAGTCATCTTCCAAAGGAAATGCACAGAACAGAAAGAAGCTTTGAGGTCCACACAGAAGTCATACCTTAAAAGGATCTCTTGACTCCCTACCTTAGCTCTGTGCTCCACATTCGCTTTCCTGTCAAGGAGCAAGCTGACCACTTCAGTTCTCCCCTGGAAACAAGCTAGGGTCAGCGCTGTATTCCTGTTGGTCTCTATCTGGGCATTTATATCAGAGCCCATGTCCAGCAATAGCTTGACAGCAGCAGTGTGCCCATTCATGGCTGCCAGCATCAAGGGAGAAATGCCCAATTTGCTACCAGTTCTGTAAGAGAAAAAAAGGTCAATCACAGCGACATTTATAAAAATGACTTAAATACACTTGTGAAGGCAGATTATCCAAAACAGAAAAATAGTCAGGCAAACTATTGATATGGGCTCAAATGGTGCACTACTTAACACCAATAAGCTTTTCAAATGTGACAGTTTTGAAGGCATCCCTTATGAGGAGATGATTTTTTACTTGTGTAGTGCATATTTGCTCTCCCTCSCACAAGCTGGATACAGAATTACACACACCACCACAAACTCACAATTAAGCTTTCACTGTATAGGTATACAGGAAAAAAATAGTGGGGACACAAAACTAACTCTTCATGTAACCAAGAAATAATTTCAACTACGTGGCCAACATGGGCAAGAAGAATAATTTCTGTCTTTAACCAAAGATAACAGTCAGTAGGACAAAGGAAAAATGGTTATGAAGACTACAAAAATAGATGGAAAGAGATGGAAGTCAGTGCTGCTGACAGTTAAAAAACCAAGGGGAAAAAATCCAAGAAGTAAGACCACGCCACTGTTAAATGGCCAAAAGTGATCCATATACATGTAAGTCTTTGTTCCACTTAGTCACCAAGAAAGAGTCACCAAAGTTTTGCCTTGGTCAAAGCGCAGAAGACAAGAAGAACCATGAGAGGAGGAGTGAAAAGAGAACTTGCCTGGAATTGATTTCTGCTCCAGCATTTAGCAAAATCTTGATAATGTTCACATATCCACCAGAAGCAGCAAGACTTAAAGGTGTGTAATCAGAAACGTTCCTGTGCTCTTTGTTTGCCCCTCGAGCTAGCAGCAACTCYACCACCTGCAGTGTTTGAAAAAATAACACTTGCTTTTCTTCCAAACTTGTAGATCAGTCTGAAGTACATATTCATGAAGTCTAAATGTAACACTGACACCTTCCAACAGAAACAAAGCCATTTTACTTGGTTGCTGCACCATGCTCTCATGCTTCCACAAATCCATGAGACTGCAATCATGCTTCCAGCACTGTGATGACACTAGCTTCCACACCAGTCATGACAATTCATTAGCATACTTAAGGTTCATATCAAATTATACATGACAGTCAGAAAAYGTAGATAAATTTATGATTATTTCAGCCAGCAAGACTGCCAAGAGCACACATTCTYTTCAATTTCAATCTTGCCTTTTGTCCCCTGCCATTTTGGTGCTCAATTGTTTATCAAGTTAAAAACTCATCTTCCAACCAAGGTGTTGGAGCAAACCAAGGATGCACTTSCATGTTTTTATGTTCTGTTTGCTATTGACACAACTGAACCAAACTGCATCTGGAAATGACATTCTGCCCTCACTGCCTCCACAGGAAAAATGCACCATAAGCCAGCAGAGAACTTGGTACTGGCCCCACTGATGCTGTTCTTGGCACAGAGAGAAAAAAGTGTGTAGTGTTTCTTAGAGAAAGCCTTCCTCACTAATAATTTTTATATATATATATAAATTATATATTTTTTTTTTTTCAGAATGCCCAATATCTAACTTAGAAAAGGTTTCTTTAAGTTATGCCTCCACATTGCTTTTAAAAACCACCCGAAACAGCCTGCATCATGTTAGTCTGTTTTTTCCTGGGAGACTGTTTTGGTCTACCGACACAGTATTTCACCTACAGAGTGTTTTTGAAAACTTAARTTATACTTTACCTCTTGCCTCCCTCCTGAACAAGCCAAAGACAAGGGAGTGTCCTTGGTTCTCTCTGACTGGGCTTCAATATCCGCTCCRTTGTCCAGTAAGATTTCAACAACGCCCACATGGCCTGCTGTGGCAGCCAAAATAAGCGGAGTAAATCCTGGAAGGAGAAAGGAYGTTGGAATTGTCTACATGCACAACTTCAGTTCGAGTGATGAATTAAACTACCAATAAAGACTAAAATGACAAAGACTTTATTCATTATGTTACATTCTAAGCTTAGAGTGGGTCTATGTAAGCACGTTGGGTTATCTACCTTTCTTGTCCCGATGCTCAATATTAGCTCCTCTCTCCAGCAGTGTTTGTACTAGCTCCTCATGGCCACCAGCACAGGCAAGTGTCAAGGCTGTGTCATGGTTACTCTCAGTCTGAAAGAAACAGACACCACACACAAAACGAAATAACTATCTCCTTCATGACACAGTCCCTTGTCATACTGCATAGYAGCCTATGCACAAGTGCATCAGCAACCTAAAAAAGCCTTCCATAATTTATCACATGTCTACTGATCACCACACAGTCTTCATATGAACTTCAAGATAAAGGGGAGTCTACTTCTCACATGATTTTGGCAGAGGGACTAGGGTAGCAACACATTTTACTCCTGGCAGTACCCAGGTAGGTGACTACCAGCCTAGCTGAAAGAATTCTGGAGGGTTATTGTCACCCTTGGTTTCAGATACAAGTTTCCCTATTGCTTTCGTTTAACATGATCCAGGGGAGTTGTTCTAYATTGGGTTCTACCAGTTCACAAAGCTCATTAGGCTACACAAGGTATTCTCACACACAGAGCAAAAACCAAGCCAGTGCCAAGAGCAACAGAACTAATCAAGGCTGGATTTCCAGAGATTTTTCTCCTTTTCAATGCAACAGTTATTACCTCTTCTCCACTGTCTGCCACATCTCCTAAGACAAAAAACAGTCTTACTACAAGCAGTCTAAAACTACGCGTGCGTACTCATTAGTATATGTACACATTTTTCAGCTTGATCAACATCAGCTAGCCAACAGAGATACTCTTTTCTCTGAAGTAGGGAATTTGCATTATTTCTTCCTCTTGTAACTTATACAAATGGTTAGTTTTGATGCTGTCATTTTCACTATGCTCGGTTGCCATTAGCCAACAACTTAAAACAGTCARCCTCTTCAGCCTCCTTACTGTCTTAGGAGCACAGGCCAAGAAATATTTATACTTTGTCAGARAACAACTTYGCTSTTTCCTGTAATTACACCGACAAAAMAAAGAAACAAAATAACAGACACTAAAGTGTTCAGCCATTCAAACAGCTGCTTCTCCTCTGTTTAGCTACAGAGTAAGATGAGTTGGAACTCCATGGGGAGTTACACTGTCTTCCTAATATCACCAAATTAAGTCTCTAGAATGAATGACACSGTACAACAGAGCTGCTGATTATCCACCAGTTGTTCATGATCCAGAGAATACCCTCTGTGCTGCAAGGATGGTTTTGGGCTTACCTGGGCATCAATATCTATAGCAGGGTAGATTGGTAGCATGGCTGAAGGAGAAATGATAGGACTTGGAGTTGGCGTCTGAGGTTGGGACACAGAGGTTGCAATGCTGTGGGTAGGAGTGTTTGACATTGCAGATGCTCTTCCACTCACTGCTGTTGAACAGAATAACTACACTTAGTAAAAGCACAATTTTTACTTCTAATTTTTAACATTCTAGTAAATAGCCACTGAGATTGACAGAACTCCCTACAGTCATTTTACACAAATACACACTTTACCAGATTTCAAATCTTTTACTCTTTAACAGCTGTGGACTTTTAAATATCATTAAACCAAATAAACATCTAAGGAGCCAAAAAACATGTTGTAAAAAAGCCACCACAAAAAAAAAATTGTAAACAAACTCCCTCTGTAGGAAATCAGTCATTGTTTGGACTTGAGGTTCAATACCTTTCCAAGAAGGACCACAGCACAAGTAGCAATTGGTACTTATGCTCTTTTTTTTTTATTAAGCAGCTTAACAAGTCCCATATGAGAATTTGTCCAACATCCCCCCACAAAACATCACACTAAAAGCAGCAGTGATGGGCCCGGGATGACCGCAGCATGATTTGTTAAAACCAGAGAAGTAGCAGTTTTGCATCAGCCATTTTGCAGAGGCTTGGGTGAAAGATGTCAGAATAAGCAAAAGGTCATAGCGTTTTACAGGTGGTGACAACATATCAACACAACACAGSTTAGCATCCCGACTGCAGCACTTTCCTGAAATTCCATTGACATGTTTAATTTTTACTAGTATAGAGTACATCGGACACTAGTGCAGACTTCAGAAAAAATTCCACAATTACTTTCCTTCCACCTCTTCCCCTGCAAAGGAATTCCATATTCTTTTTTCTGCTTTTTTTTCAGTATTACTCCAGATACATTAGGTGTGAACAGCAAAGGAAAGTCAGTGCTGTACATTTCCCACACCCTGATGTTTCTAAATACCACCACCTGAGCACTGTTCAGTTTTTAATGAACATGCAAAGGGTAGCAATTAAAATCTTTTAGGCGCCCCAAGACCAGTATTACCAAGTTTTCAACAAGCTCAAATGCTTCAGAGCATTCATGAGCAATAAAAAGAGTGACCAACTAGTTTAATTCACCTAAATGCATTGATTCTCCCCCACCACCTACCCCTACAGACCAGCTGCAAGCCTAAGCAGCAATCTAATATTTCAATACAAAGCAATTGCTATTGGAAGACTGGGATACCAGTCTCTTCCAAACTGCATTACACATAGGATATATATAAATAGGATATATATCTGCGCTTGGATATGGGGCCAGCTACATTTCTCAATAATGCTGAGATGCAAGGTAAAGTCCCCAAAAGCTCATTTGCTGAAACACATAAAATCTAAGCGCCACTTGAATATCACAGTTGATATGCTGTGCATTTGTTTGGTTATTACGCATTCAGTTTTGTGTTTGCTGTCGTTTAGACCACAACCTGTTCTTTAATATTGGATTCTTTATGGAGATCTCAACTTTGTGATCTAGGTCCTAAATCAAAAGCTTATCTGGAAGAAAAACCAAACCAAAAATACTTGTATCCTGAAATGGAACGTGTGGTTGTTTGACAAGTTTGTTGTCTCCTTTAAGGACCTGTATTTGCAGCAAGTACAACATGTTACAGACAGATACAGACACCAAATCCCTTTATAATCTTGTTCAACCTTTATCTTGACCATTACTGCTATATTTCTCACTGGTGTTGTCCAGCTGTGTGTGCAGCGGTCTTCTTATAACTTACTCCATACTCCCTTTAGCATCAGCAGGGGACATTTAAGGAATAGCTTCTCACTATATCACAATCAGCCAATATGAGAAAGAGAAAATAATACGTTTAAGAAAATATACCAGATGGCTTAGCCTTTCCAAAGGWGTTTTTAACATAGCTCAAAAGGCTTCTAGTTTTATATGTCCACTTCTTCCTCTCCGTCCTAGAATCTTGTAGAACAGTGTCTTCGTAGTAGCTCAAATTATTAGGTAGCTATGTTCCTTCCTCGCATACTTAGAAAACAAGATATTGATATACATACACACATGCACAGCATGCCTCGAATTAGAGATGTAAAAACCAAGTTCTGTATTAGAACACATACACATCATCACTTCTACACACTAACAGTTCCAATGATGAAGACCCAAAGCACCACCACACAGACAGGAGTCTCTTAATAATCCAAGGAAAAGAGCCCAAGTGCTTTTATCACCAACTTGCAAGAGTAGTAAAAATCATTGCTAAGAACTGATCAAGCTAATTCTACAAGTGTTTTAAGAACCCTGCACCTTGCAAGCCTGTGGAACACCTGCAGACTATGAAGGGGACAGGCCTCGCTGCTCATGAGGTTTGTTTTTCAGTGCTGAGTTACCTCACTAGCAGAAGGGGCTCCCACTTGGCACTCACTTCAGACCTTACTACAGCACCACTGGCACATGACACCAGCACAGCATTTTGGATCAAACACCAACCATTGCACACTTGGCTTATTTTAAACAATATTTGAAATGAGAGAATGAACTTAATCCTTTGTAAGGAACTAAATATAGAGATAAACATCAAACAAATTTTGCACATTCAGGGCACTGCTCAGGACTTCAAAGAGATGTCAATTCACTCAATGCTGTAAGCCGCAGATGCGTGCTGGAACCAACTCAAGCTGGCTCAAGAATCAGGAATGAAACCTACAGAGACACTCTACAGGGTTTCCAGCTAAGCAGTGCATGCAGCTACTGCCAACTTATCTAGCTTGTGCTAAAATATTTAATACTATGTTGAGCCAACTTCACCCCAACATTAAGTGTTAAAGCATTTTAAAGCTTGCACCTAGGTTGTACGGCCATGTCTGCTCTTACTTGAAAAGAATAAAATTAGCTACTTGACAGAAGAGAAGCTGAAATGGAATTGCATCGGTGCAGTTGAATTATCACCAATGCCTTGCATGTACCCAATATAAACTTCCTTCCAAACTGCACATGCACAAAATCACTAAGTAGTAGAACTAAGTAGGTAAACAGTCACTCACACATACAATGCAGATAATAGCTGACCTTTCCAAAATGCACAAATATTAGTGCAGTTATCATCTGCCCCAAAATCATCATGTTAAAAGCAGTTAAACACACAGAAGTGTTTTTATTGAAAGTGTGAGTTGGTTTTAAATAGTTTAAGTGCATTGTTCATACATATCCAATTATTAATTATATTAATTCCAGGTGTTGCTTCCACTAGCTTATAAATTAACCTTGAGGATCCTCAAAAGAAAGTTTCATTTCCACTGCACACAATTAAGACAGAATTAGGACTATCTGCTCTCCTGTGCACCACTTTTGGGTTCTCCTTTTAATCCACTATACCTTTCCCTATGTTGGCCCAGGCTTCAACTCTCTAACACCAGATGGATTTTCACAAGAAAATTTCTGAAGCCATGGGCTTCAGAAATCCTAAAGAATATTTGAGTTTTGGGTTATACAACGTGCTAGATTAAAAATGATCCGGACTAGCAAAGACCTGTGTTTCCTCCAACACGTCCCTCATATTCCACCACCTTTTTTAAGGGGGACTTGTCAAGATGGTAGGTACTTTCAAAAATAAAACTGTAGTAAATTAATAAAGAGCACCTCATCACAATTACTTTGTTTTTTTTTTCAAGATTTGTTAATCTGCATTTAGTTAAGTACTCACAATGAGTATTTCACTGACTACTTTAAAAACTTAAGAACAAAAACTTAAGAGCAGTGGACAAAATGCAACCAAGGCATGAGTAAATACAAGCAGCACTTGCAGCTCGCATTTCCTAGAGTACTCTAAACTTCCTTTCATTCTCTTATCTTACTACCTTTAAAGACACTAAAGCAGCTACCCAATATGGCTAACGAGTCTTCACACTGAACTTTTGTAGGACTAAATTCATTTTTTAATTGGCCAAGAAGCTACTTAGATGGGTATTTCTTTTTGGAAAGCATGGTATTAGCTTTCCCCCTCCCCTGGTCCTTCCTTATAAGGAGAAATAMAAATTTTCAGTAAGACTGTATCAAGTCAACTACAGCAGCTCTCACAAACACCACAAGCCTACACATTCACTGCAGAACCTAGATTTGATGTGGGTCTAGATTTGCTCAAAATCTAACCTCAGGTCCTTCAGTTCAATCCTTAGATCACTAGTCCCAAATCCTGACTAACAGTACTGTCAGGGTCTAGAGCTACAACAGGCTGAAATACAACTGTTGAACTTTAGCACATCCCCACGAGCTACAAAATGAGGGGGATAAAAAGCTACTTTTGATATACCAACCTGACAAACAGGCATCAGTCAGTACAACCAAAGGGAAGTCAACCCTGGAAATCAAAAGGTTATGGCTGCTTCTGTGAAATRCTCAAGACAGAGCTTGGCAGACTAGTGGTACTTGCTGCAGAGCTAGCAGGAATAAACACACGCGCACACACACACACAGAGAAGTTGACATACCCTCAACTGGTTAAGCAAATATTATACCTGCTGATAACAATATAAACCCACCTGCCATGATGTCATCCAGCGTGTCATTGAGGGTCTGAGCGGGGCTGGCTACCATTAACCCTTGCTGTGTTTCTGTCAGTATTCCTTGCCCCAGCCCTGCTAGTTGTGCTTGGCCCAACACTGGCTGTCCAACTATAACACCTTGCAGTTCTGTAAGGTTTGCGATGGACCCTGGAGGTAAGGAACCTGCTGCCAGAGGCAAAGCTTGTGGCATCGCCAGAGGCTGAATTGGTGCAAAACCCGTCTGAGTAGCAGCTTGCTGAGGATCATCTTTAAGCAAGATGGGGTCCACTTGCTGTAATCGTGCATAGTCTCCCTCTGAGAGTTGTTCTCCTACCCCAACAGGAGTCAGTAGTCCCAGATGCTGGCAAGACTGTTGCTGCTGCTGCTGTTGGAGCTGAATTCTTTGCGCTTTTACCTCTAGATATTGCTTTTTTAGCTGCTGCTGAGTTTTCAGCTGTAACTCTCGCTCCACTTTCTGCAGTTCCTCCAAAATCTTTTGTTTCTTCTGAATTTGTTCCTCTCTCGTTTTGTTCAGCTCCTCGATCTTCTCTTTGGTGAGCTGGTCAGCATGTGCCAATTCCAAGGACTGCAGCTGAGCATTCTTCTCTATGGCTTCTTTTATCCTCTGCTCCAGCTCTGTCAACTTGCCCTGAGCCTCTTCTACAATGCTCTCTGGAGACTGATTGGTGATGTAACCCTGTACATCCTGGTTGTTTGCTGGCAAGTGACTGCTGGACTTTTGTTTAGAAGCAGCTGTGTGAAAAAGAAACCCCCTCAGAACCAATGGAAGTGCATATGAATGGCATCCTCATTATAGAGCTACTGTTGGGATGCTAAATGGCCGGTTATGCACCAAGACACAGCATCCACAGAAGGTATAAGTGGACTGTAAGGCCCTAATTAAAAACAAAACAAAACAAAAAAAACCCAAAAAGGCTATCTTTTGCTATCCATTTTAATACAGCAGTCAGATTGCAAATTAACAGCACGAATATTGTGCATAAATTACAAATAATCCCTGTGCTGTGTTGAGATATTTACTCCAAATGTTATAGCCTGTCTCAAATGGCTCAAGACTGTCTCAAGGTCCGTTGTTATCAAGTGGTGGAAGAAGGTCAATGAAAACAAAAGGGCGGGATATGCTGTCTCTTAACTTTATGTTTTGTGTCTGAGTATTGTGTTAAAACATAAACATATGATTACAACCCTGGAACACAGCACAAGCAATGCAACAATATCTCAAGGGACAGGGTTTTCTCCCTAGACAATCTGATTTGTTACACTTTAGGAAGCACTGATTCTTCTAGAAATACTGAATCCTTTCACTACAGGTATCCAGCTTTATTCAGTTGTCAAATGCTGCTAGAACCCAAGATATGCATTTATGTGTTAATATGAACTAATACAGGGTATGCTTAGCCATTATATTTTATCCATAGAAGACATGATTTTGCATGTGTGAAAATTCAGCTCTCTGCCTAGGTAAGGCAAATAATTCAGCCTTCCTGTAAGAATGAGTGATGGACTAATCCAATGCATGCTTTATGAAGAAGTCCACAGCAATACAGCTGACATGGTCTGCCGTACCATTTGGAGAAAGAACAAGCTGTTAATTTTGAAGGGTGAACAGGAAATCAAAACCCAGTATTTGCATCAGTGGAGGTGCCCAGTTTCTTCCAGTAATACTTGTTGTATTTCCAGAACAATGCAAGGGTACACACAGCTTTAATTTCATGACATGCACACATATCTGTGCTAATGCTGATCCTTGATAAAAAATATTTTGGAAAGACTTCTAAAGTGGAGAAAGCATAAGTATCAAAGGCGATATCAAAATAAATGCAAATTTATTCCCAGCAGGACCTCAGTGACATCAAATTAAGTCTTTCATAGCACAAAAAATTCCGCCTTCAGTTAGTCAAACCCACTCCACCACTACTAATCTAAGTAAACCAGAGAATCCAAATTTATTGTATGTCAGTTAACATTTTGACAACTTCCACTACTAACTTTATAAAAGCTGCTGGGTGATATTCTGCATCAGTCCAGTATGTCAGACCAATACATTTTTCAATATATTTACTAAGGCAGAATTATTGATGCTTTGTGATTATAGGGTTAGATGACTTAATATATGGTGGATAAACAATCCTTTAAAAAAATTACAGTTTCCTTGACTGAATGTAGAAAACCTCTTCATTGGAGCTACTCTGCTAGAAGTGCAACCCTAAGTCTTCTACCTAGAAAGGATATTTACAAAACAAGCTCCAGAACTAAGACTGACCTTTATTTCTGATGGGAAGGGTTGTGGCGACATTAGCAGGGGGTTTGTCAGGCTCCTGGGGTGGGACGACCATGGGCAGCGCCTGCACTGGTACACGAGGAGCCTAAAATGTTGGATACTAAGAGATTACTTTTCTCATACTCTAATCTAGTTAATAAATCAATAGAAGGTAAACAAAACCCGTCATAAAAGCAGATTGTTTCATGACAACTAATAAAACTTAACACTTTCAAATATGCTGAGTTCAAGAGTTAACAGCTTAAGATCATCAGACTTGTATATACTTCACCTTAACCTAGACAATTACGCATCAAAAAATACTCATCTTGATACGGTACAATGCTGCAGTCTGGCTAAGCCAATAAAAGCCACAAGAGCCTATTACTGAGGAAAAGCCTCACTGAAGCAGATTCCTTTTCAGTTGCTGTTATTTTTCCCTTCTCCTTATCCCAACAAAATGATATGAAGGAAACACAAGGACTGGACAGTAATGCTCACTAAAGAGTCTCACCTTTTTTGCCCATAACAGCTCAGTTATTTACATCATGTCTTTACTTTCAGTTTGTACTAAAACGAAATGAAATCATTGTTTCTTCTCATCTCTAAACTTTTATAAGCTGCAAGAAAAATAATAAAGTGCCCACAAACCCACTCATATCATCAACCCTTAAAACTTACCCTATTTAAATCATGGGATGGTGGGGTCAGCTGAGTAGCATCAGGTGGAGGAGCAGAAAGCAAGTTGTTTGGGTAATCTAGAAGGTAACAAACCACGCTGGTATGACCCCCTTTTGCTGCCTCTATTAACATCGTTGATCCATCCTAAAGAGGTAAAGATCACAATACCAGAAACAAATGTCACCATAACAAAACAACATTGAAGTGTTTTATGGGGCATAACACAAGGCATGACTTAAGATAGCTTTAATTATTATTCAATCAGTAGTAAGTCCACAACTAAGCTTAGGAAGTCTTTTAGTAACTTAAAAACAACAAAAAAGTGACTGTAAAAAGCTGTGTTACTTTCTTTCCTCTTCCTCAGTTATGACTGTACTACCTCAGTCAAACTTTTGGATACACGGTATCCATGATTACTTAGCTCCTGTACACATGTGCTTCAAMAGGTATGTTCATGAAACTAATGTGTGCTCAAGGTTAACTAACAAACTAGCTTTTGCACCTTATTCCTGATTAAATTATGACATACTGGGTCCTGAACTGTCCTGTATATGTTCAGTTACAGGATCAATGAAGGACATGCCTTAGAGAAAAACAAGGTAGTTAAGTGACCAACCTTCAATCTGTGTGTAGGATCAGCACCATGAGCTAGCAGTAGCTCCACAACTGCCAGATGACCTCCAGCACAGGCCAGTGACAATACAGTATGATCGTTGTTAGCTGTGGTCCTATTCACATTTGCTCCTTCAAAAACAGAAAAAGATTGCAAAAGAGACTTAAAAGTCTGCCAAAACTCACAGGAAGCTAACCTTCCTCAAATACAAAAACATAGCTGTTCATGGTTGCAGTCTCATGACCGAAATGTAAAATTGAGGAATCAAGYAATACCACCACCAGAAGCTTCTGCTTAACCTGTGACAGTCACTGAACCAAAGGACTGTCTTGTCAGTCAGCTATCAGCTCTAAGGAATTTAACTCCTAGAAACACATCTAGAAAACAGTGAGCGCTACTGCATTTGCACTCATTTTTCAAGGGTCTTGGTTTACAGGTATGAAACTTCATACACTAGGTGTTTCCAGCACTTATGCCAATATAATGCCTATTTTTAATGAATGAGTCAAGGCACAGATCTTAGCCGGTCACTAGCAAACAGATGACTCATTGCAGCACTGCTTCTTTCCTTCACAATCGATACAGGAAACAAATAGGCCATACTGGAAAGTTTAGACCAGTTCTGTTCCACACAAGATAGGCATGACAAAGAAAGCCTTTGGTGGTATCAGTTCAAGAAATAAAAAATAGCAGCACTGAGCTGCTCTTGTGGCAACTGTATCTAAGGCTGGAACTTGTAGTTAAGTAAAGCAAATTACAATCAAACTGTGGGGAAAAAAAGAAAATTAGGCACACAGAGTTCTAACAAGACAATATCTAAAAGCTAAATCAGGAGTACCGAGACAACCAGTAATCATTACCGTCGTTGCAGAATTAACTACATGACTGAGATATGACCATTTTTCAAGTTGCTGCAATTCCTAGGAAGCCCATCATCCACTAAAGGTCCTCATTACGGGCCTAGTTTAAGARTTACTTAAAATATCTGAACCAAACTGAAAGAAATTGTGCTAGTGGCAATRTCTATCTAAACAAGTTTTCAGCAACATTCCTAGAGTTCTTCCAAAACCAGGAAAGAAACAGCAAAACTGAGGKAGCCTTCTCTCACAAGCTTACCTTTGCTTATCAAGAACTGAACAGTGCAAACATGACCTGCCCTTGCAGCTTTCATGAGAGGAGTTCTTCCACCTTCAGATTCATGCTCCTAGAGCAGATAAAGAGGTTTAGAACTCAAGAATGAAGAAATAGCACATATCCAAGAAGTAATGCAGCCTGTTGTTTMTTCTTTTTGAACTAGAAGCAATAGGCATGAAGATCCCTTTCTGACATCGGACTTGCTTCAGACACGGCATTTTAAACAAGATTTGAACTGAATACATCTTCAAGACTCCTGACTCTACCACCTACCTTTGTACAGGTCTGGTACTACCAAAAACARGATTTGAGCAAATAATGGGGAAAAACTTAACAAAAAAAATCCCAAAATATTAATATTAATAAAATATTTGAACAAAATATATCCAGTTAACTTGATGTTTGGTCTACAACTCTACTGAAATGCAACATCAGTTTATTTGCATCATCTTAATTCATCTGCAGTACACCCAACGACATCAGAACTGAACTATCGACTGTCCATTTGTATACAAGTGGAACATTTGCCAACCAACTTGATATCAAGTTTTCAGCAGTAAACAARACCAAAAACAAGTATCACATTTGTCATTTTACTTTCTAATTGTAAATTTTTAAGATGGCAATTACTTACCAAATCTGCACCTGCCTGAAGTAAGACATCTGCCACATCAGTATGGCCATTTTCACATGCGTATGTCAGTGCTGTATCACCTGTTGCTGTTGTTGCATGCACATTAGCACCTGAAACGGTATAAACAAATATCTAAGTTGTACGGAGTTCACTACAGAAAACATGCAAGTCTCTTCATAGTTCTTATCAGATCAGACTACAAACATTTAACTCCTCCTTTTCAATAAGACACTCACAAAATTAAGAAACATTGTTATCAATTGCACTTGGGCAGTTGGAGTAGTGGTTAAAGAAACCCACCATAAACCAAAATTTCAGTTCCAAGTGAGTTTTGGTCAACTTATTCTACAAAGCTAAATTAGAGTCCAAGTTGTAAATTACTGTAAAACATTATACAAACCTTTGCAGTCAACTTCAAAGAGCTGCTAATCAAAACACAGTGAATACAGAAACATGAACCTTATCTTAAGGTTATGGTACACTACAGAATCAGCAACAAAATTAGTCCATACCTGCAGCTAATAAATATTTAACCAGCTCCAAATGACCCTCTTGAGCAGCCTCCATCAAAGGCGTTGAACAACCAAGCTCTATGTCAGCTCCTGCTTTAATAAGAAAATCAGCAACCTCCAGAAAACCTCCGCAGCAAGCCAGAGTTAGAGCAGTTTCTTGTGTCTCCTCTGTTTGAGCATTGATGTTCGCTCCTTAAAAAAAAAAAAAAAAACAAATGAAGGCACATATCATAACTTCAGACACAGCAGAAAACACTAGCTATTAAAACCAGAATCAGCACACTAAACCTCTTCTTCCAGAATAAAGCATCTGTTTATGGCATACTCCTTTCTACAGCTGCATTTCCCTTGAAACTGGGCTATGCCAAACAAACATTTCAGCTTCCTCTCACTACTTTGGAAACTCCTCCTAGATTCTCACCAAGCCGTTGCCTGCAAATCCACTGCATTAATGCATTATCAAGATATGCTTAAGACACTACYTGGAACCTCGGTTACCTGTTATCGGTTGTTCAATACTTAATCCCTGTCTGAAAAGCCAAAAGCTCTTCTGAATGGCCAGCTACCAACTAGGGTTTAAGTAAGAGTACAATAATTTTAGCAGAACCTTCTTTAACTACTCAACACCCAAACTGTCTCAGAAAGGAAATAAAATTGCAATATGTAAAAATATCTTTAAAACCAAGCGCACACTCATGATACCAGATGTTTATGGAATTGYAATCCAYCAAGTGCACCACAGAAGTTACCTTGGCCAAGTAACAGTGCCACCATCTCTTCGTGTCCTTCCCTAGCTGCTTCCATTAACGGCGTGTATCCTTCATCATTAACCTCTTCCAAGTTAGCTCCACGTTCAATTAACAAAGCTGCCAGTTCAACGTGCCCACCGCAGGCTGCCAAAGTCAATGGAGACTCGAAAGAATCCGCAGGCATGTTCACCTGAGCTCCGCTGTCAAGTAGTAGTCTTGCCACTTCCACATGGCCATCCTAGGAATTCAAAGGAAAAAAAACACCGAAACAAGAACATTAGATTAAGACAGTTTAAGAAAAGGTATTTAGCCTAAGAGGCAGCCTCTCACCTAACAGCTGAATTGCTTTATTGATCCAGGTCACAACAGAAGTATTGTCAGATGAGAGGTATTTTCCAAAACTTAGGGAATTCAGAAACCCTTAGAAGTCCCAGAACAGAAATAAGTGAATTAGGAAACCCAAATATTTAAGAAAACTATTAAAGAAGCTTTCTCAAATATTCTGATTAGTGCTGAAAAACCACTATGACATTAGCACAGAAAGAAACCTCAATATATCTTTTTTCAAAATAGGCCTGACGCAAAACTAGAATAACATGAACCTCTTATGCAGATTTTTTCTGCCTACTGTCACAAGGTGGTCAACTTCATACCAGATTCACAAGCTCACATGTTATAGTTTGGTATGAATTTAGTTCAGATAAAACAAATCCCATCACACCCACACAGCTGAAAAGGAACTGGAGGCTATTTCAAAAACTTGCTTCCTCCCCAAGAACACCACCAAAACRCTATGACATCTTGTACTGTTCTTTGTTCACAGAATTGACGAAGGATTATGAATTATGAAAGGAACAAGTTCTAAGAAATAACTAACCACTAATACAGCATGTATTTCTTTTGATGTACTATCGAAAGTTTTCCTATTAACAATATATGCTCCATATTAAATAGATGACTATTAAGGAAGTTTCACTCGCAAGTATTTTTTCTTGGATTTAAGAACAGGTTTGTGTGTGTGGTTTTTTTTCCTCTACAAACTACAAAACTTTTATGTTGCAAACAATTCATTCAACACCAGTACTCCTCCATTTGTTCGAAAAGACACTTTGTTGTTTTAAATTAAAGATGTGATTGCTCTGTTTTTTTACATAAATCCCCATGAATGTTGCCCATCCTCATTTCCGCAAAGACTGTTAATCTTTCAGGTTATTTACATTACATATTCACAACTTGGGGGGATGGAGACAGCAGAGAGGATGAGCTCTAAGTATAACAATTTTGCTTCCTTTCTTCCTTCCTCCCAAAGAAGTGGTGTATAATTACACTGCTTGCCTGCTGGCTCCTGCAACACTATTGCACTCACTGCTCAAATTTAGAGCTGAATCTGACATTCATCTCCAAGAGAAAAGACAAACTCAAGCTGCCTGTCAAGGGTCGCTCATACATTAACAAGAGCCACTTGAACTAGCGCCTTCTCCTGAGACTTCTCTTTTTCAGGCACTGTTATCATGCTGTCCAAATGACTTACCAAAGTATAGCTCCTAAGTCTGATTTCTTTGCCTATAAACAAGAAAATCTGAGGAGATCATCTTTGTTACCTTCTCAGTATGCTAAAGATAGAGGAACCTGCTTCAATGGCTTCTCAGATACATACATATATACGTAAATATATATATATATATATACACACACACACACCTGTCAAAACAACTTCAGCTTAGCCTTTATACAGAAGAGGAAGTGAGTGGCTTGGACAGAGCGCCCTAACAGTGGGCACAATCTCCTCAAACACATCACATCTCCACGAGGAAATTGCCATCTTTCATCCCAACTTGCAATAACCACTGTAGGAAAGATACGTTATCAGGCATGCAAGAAGGTTGCATMGGAAAAGCAGCAGCTTAGCAGGAACATGAGGTTACCTTAAGGCTGTCATTGAACAAGCTAAGTACACCCTGATCTCAGATTAATAAGAGAACAAACTGAAGCTATTGCTATCCTCAACCATTTAGGACCAACACCCAGAGCTTCTTCTTTACCAGCAAAGCACAAAACTGCATCTGACACTGTTAAAGGCTTCAATTTTTAATGCTTTATACCTTTTCGTCATAACCAAGGGGCCTAAACAGGATTTTCTCTAAGTAAAAGGATCTAGGACATATTATCTAGGACATATTCAGTTTTTAAATGAAATAACAACACTATTTTAGGGAAGGASTCAAGAGCTGCATAAAGAATTCATCCTTAGGGGAATAGAGAGATTGTTTCTCAACCATCAGTCTCTGTCATGACAGATCATTTATCAWCTCAAATTGATTTACCATGAAAATSGTGTTACAAATAGCAGAAAACAGTAYGTTTCAAAGTTTCACATATAGCGCCAAGTCTTGAAAATAGTGGAGTTTTAAAGGCACCATTAGGCAATTTCATCTGCTTTTTCATGTGTGTTGCAATGGGATGGTGTTCTTGAGTCCACCTGCAGAATCCCCAAACACTTCAGAGCTATTATCTGATCACAAAAGGATGTCTGTCCCACCTGCAGCAGCACAAAATGAGCACAAGCAATCGCTGCTTAGTCCTCATCATGGGTCAGGTTACCTCCTTAAGTGCCAGGGCAAGTTAGACAAACCAGCTTTTTGCTCTCATGAGTCCAAGCACATTTGTGAAGAACTGATATGCACTGAAGCAAAGCTACTGCTCTATATAGTAAAAGCACTAGACAGAAGTCCTTGTGAACGCCTTGTAGGACAAGGTTTAAGTAGTCTCACAGCCATGCACTGAGGTACTGCAGTACAGGCACACACTTCGGTAACTCACATTCAAGCCCAATGTTGTGCTAGAGAAGGTAGTAGTCTCACTGAGTTACCACAAAACAAGGCGTTCAGTTCTGCAGAAAAAGCATGCTGAGATGTGAAGCCTCTGCCTTGATGCATCTTAGACCTTTAAGTGCTGCTACAGAAAGCTGCTCCTTTCCACAGGCAGAAGGAAAGGTACYRAGACTCCCACTACATCCGTTCCTCACTCCTATGAGAGTGGAGATGCTGACTCAAACTGCTTCCTGTGCAAGTCAGGGAAACCAGGACGCTTGCCTCATTGCTCAGCAAGTCTTAAGAAACGGTCTAGACGTCTTTCCCAGTCTGATGAACTTGTTAGTCTGGTGGGGAAATAAAAAACAAAGCAGTGTAGGGAGGCAAAGCAGGCTTGCTCCTTTCTCCATGAAGTGGCAGTGCTCTCAGCAAACTCCTGGTGTATCAAGGTACTGTGGCAAGCAGGCTACTGGGAACARGCAACACCATTTTATAGTCACCTTTCGTGAACCTCCCTTCAAGGACAGAAGCCCTGATCTTCACATAGCTAATCTATAATACTTCACCAGGATAAAATATACAATTCCATACATACTGTTTATCTACATGCTTTTCTTTCTAAAGCCTTCTTGACAAATGTTAACAGCTTCTGTTAAGAATTCCCCCATCTGAAGCCATTAAACTGCTTGCACAGACAAAACCAACTGTATTCGTACTCYTAGGGTTAGTTCAGAACAAGGAAGACTACATTCAGTCTGTAATGAGAATGTGTGGCACTTCACCATGGCCCTAGAACAAGACTGAGACACTGCAGAGCCTCAAAACAGGGAAAAACCCAACCTAGGGGCAAGCTAGGTGGCCAGCAGAACAAAAACAAGATATAATTCAAGTTTTCAGTTTTAGGTTTGAGCTTCACATATTGATACAAGACTAGAAGAATGTAGGCATAAACATTAATATCTTACCTAGCTCAGCATGCTGCAACTAGGAAACCTCTACAGCAAGTGTTTTTCCCTGTCTCAAAGCCAGGCACAGCAGCCCGCTTCAATTCAGGGCACAAAGACAAGTCGGGGAAAAGCTCAAGCCTGCTAAGTTTTGTTTCTTTTCTTCACTGCCAGATGAGCTTTTCTTCACTGCCAGATGAG
>PTEX01000036.1:3401905-3445969 GCA_003342815.1 Eudromia elegans | reverse complement strand
AAAAAAAAAAAGAAAACACACTCATCTGTACTACTGTTCCAGCCTGACATTACCTCAAACAGAAACACTATCTGAAGATACTGATTTGGCAGGTTTTTTTCACCATGGAAGCGTGAAATCATCTAAACTGAGGCATGGTGTCATTTCAGATTTAAGACTACCCTATGTGGCCTACTGAAATAAAAGCTTCACAATACTGGCCCTCCATGACGGGAAAATATCATCCAAAACCAGAGGTCGTCTCTGAATCTTACCAAAACRCCACCTGTTTTACACAGCCATTCTACAACTGCTTCAGAGAGACTGACTAGCAAAAAAGGCAAATGTGCCTAAATTAATAAGTGACAGCATCCCAACAAAATTCCCTTTAATTTTCTAGTTGCTTCCCTAACAGTAGCTAAGTAACTATATGACCAATGYAGGAAAAAAAACCTGCACACATACACTTAAACATAACCACTTCCAGTCTAAGCAGAAGAGAATAACTAGGCTTACAAACTCCTTAATCACAAGAGGTATGATGAAGGTGTTTGCTGCATAAGTTGGGCACATTTTAAAACTGYTGCAAGTGTTTCATTAGGCAATGASAATCTGCTGTTTTTAATAGCATAACTTGGAAACTCCTATAAAAACAATATCCCAAACTTCAGTTCAAACTTGCTAACCCAGAAGCTAGTGGAACAACACAAATTTACTTCTCATTACCGCAGGAGCCATGAATTTCTCAGAACTGCAGTCCCAAAGGTATCTTTCAACAAGTCAGGGTACCATGACTGTCAGGAGGGCAAAAAGCCAAGAGCACATGACATGCAGCGAGACACAAAGACGGGCCTAACCCACAGAAGCTGCTTCTGAATAATGAGCACAACTTATTTTCATGACTTTGGCTGTTGCAGAAGTACAACTGGACATACCTGCCCTTTGTATCCCAAGTATGGGTTAACAGGGGTCCCTGCACGAACACTCAAGTTTTTCAAGTTTTACCTGATGTCGTTCAAGACCCTTACTCCTTTATCAGTCATAAAACTAAAGAATTGAATTTTGTCATTTTAGAAAGTACAGTTTCAAGTGCATATTTTCCTCCGTTCTTCTGCCAGCCAGTCATCAGGTGCAAGGAGGACCAAAAGATTTGGCACGAAAGAGAGATCAAAAGCAATCACTTTATCTTCACAAGGAAAAGAGACACTATAAAACCCCTMCCCGTTCAAATTAGGCATTTCTTACCATGCAAGCCTCCATAAGAGCAGTGTGCATTTCATCTGTCTTGTGCTCCTGGTCTGCACCAGCCTCCAGCAGAAATCTCACCATTTCTAGATGGCCTGGTTTAGGCGAGGGAAGGATGAGAAACACACACAACAGATGAAGATATCTTTCAGCAAAAGGGTGTTTCAAGATAGTAAGAGCTTATCAAACATAGTTAAGGTAACCAAAACTACAGTACAATATAAACAGTGAAATACTCATGGAAGATACATGCATATCTGCACCCACAGTGCAATCAGCAGATCAACAGCATGTTCACTGTACGAAAGATTCAAATCTTCTCATTTCAAGAGTTATTTCTGCACTATGTGAATTCCTTGAGATGACATTTAAATAGAGTAGCACAAACTCCAGAAGGTTACCAGGGTGATTTATTATTCTCTTAAAGAACTTGAAATATTTTCATCTACAGAACACAGCAATACACTTTTTTTCTTTTAATAAATTCACTCAGTCATCAACAAGATGACCATGACAGATATCACACAATATAAGGATGCATTCAYTGCCTTTTAACTCTCCCCCTTTTATTGGAGAAGACAGTGAGCAACATACTTGGTCCCAACTATTACACATATTACAATACCAAATTTAAGCCATAGGAGAAATTTAGGAAYAAATTTTTATGTCTTAAACACACCTATTTGGAGCTATATCATCTCAGATGCACTAAGTAATTAATAAATAACTGAAGAATAAAAACCCTAAYGTGTGGAGGTTTTTTTTCCTCTCCTTCATGGCAAACCATTCCTTAGGTAAAAACATTTTTCCATCACTGAATTCCAACCTCACTTTAAGGGAGGATGACATTTCCTCCCTGTTCCCCTCACCTCTTTCCCTCCAAAACCAAGACCTTATGAAACAAAACCAAAACACCTCTGATCTTATAACCATTATGAAATAATAATAATTATTATTATTATTATTAATAATAATAATACATTAAGACATGTAAAATCTATGCTCCAAGAATTATGCAAGAAAAAAAAATATAAATCAAAACAAAGACCATCTTCTACTGAGATGCCACCTCTCCTATAAACATGCCAAGAACTCTTCTAAGAGTTCTAATAAAACATGTCTTAGGTGACTATCACAGCAACAGCTCAGATGTTTGTACAAATTTTGTCTTTTCATAAAGAAACTTTGACCTTTTGAGTGTGTGTGGCAAGGGGGAACAGYCTATGGAAACATTGCACCTAAAACACAAAACCCTGAATTCTGCACATTTTCCAAGTGCTTAGTCATTTTAATACAAGTCATTATGGTGCTTCTGCAGAGATGCCCTGTAAAATAATTCTGTATTTTAAAGAGATTTTCAATTTACTCTGTTGTCAAGTGAATTATTTCCTTACCTTGCAACTCATAAGAGGCAGAATACAAACTGCTAGTCGTTAAGACTCAGATCAGAGTTCTGTGTCTTGATACTAATATTTTCCACTAATATTTTACTCTCATCTTAGAGAGGCCACACACCTTTTAAGTGACATAAGAGTCTGTATAAAAAGCTCTGAGGAGGTGTCCAAATTCATCTCATATCAAATAGTGACTTCACATCAACACAGGTTTCAACAGACAGCCCACAGCCAAGGAAAGGGCTCCCTGCCATACCTTTGTAACAGGCCAAGGTAAGCGCGCTCTCCTTGAACTCATTGGAATGCGTGTTGATGCCTGCTCCATTTTCCAGCAGCACTCTGGCCACCTCCACGTGGCCAGCACTGCCTGCTTCCATCAGGGGAGTGTGACCATTTTCATTGTGGTCCTCAATACTAGCGCCCGACTCCAGCAGCACTTTCACGACATCTACGTAGCCTCCAGCGCAAGCGTACGTAAGGGCTGTATTGCCTAGCAAGAAAAGACAAAGCTGTGAAAACTCACCAATTTCTACACTGGAACTTCGGCTTGGTTCCATATCTTTTTTTTTTTCTTTTTTAAACAGGGTTACCTTATGAAACAAGCTTCTTAAGAACCCACATCCAAAAGAGCAAGTAATTCTTGAAGAGCAGTACTGACAAACTGCATCTATTACCAACAATTCTAGTCTCTTTCAGTTTCTTTTCCAATTCATCCCAACTCACAACCACAARCCATCATGTAACTTTCCTCCATCCTGCTAATCAGCAGAGACATGCATCATGATGTAAAAGGAAGAGCTTGCAGCAAGGAGCAGAATCAACTGCTTCTCTAAATCATGTCCTAAACAGGTGGAACAACTGCAAACTGTGAATGTGAATAAGTCAATGAAACAATCTCCCTTTCTATATGTCATCTTTGGAGGGGCAAAGGCAGAGAAAAGTTAAGAACCTCCAAGCAGGATCACTACTCAAAGTTAATTMGTTGGAGGGCAAGGGGGGCTGTTTTTTCTTATCTTCATTTTCCTCATAAGCTGTCTGTTTGCTCACTTAGTGTCTGTTTTCTGTTTATTAATGGCTGGTGACTATACACTGTCCACTACAAATATAAAAGAAATTAAAATGCTGCTAAAGCAGTTTKGTTACTTCAGCACAATATTCTGTAAAACTGGGCAAAGGCCGGAGTCAGGGGGAGRAAAAAACCAACCAAACAAAAACCCSCYACACCAACCTTCAAGATGATTACTTAGCACTTGCTTACCTAGATCAGACAGCAATTTAAGTACACATTTCTACTCAAGTTGTCCTCAAAATACTATGTGATAACATGACTTATGTATACTAACACCTTCTAGTTATAACTGGAACTCATCCACTTGCATTTGTCTGCAACCAACTAATATGTAACAGCCTCAAAAAGCAAAAAAATAAGAATCAAGTCATAAAACAAGTAATCTGCTTTGCAGAGCTCCACTTTGGCAGACAGCCATTCCTCTGAAATTACTGCACCAAGTCTCCTGTATACTGCAAAGATCAGCTTTTCTGAGTACCAGCAAGCCTTCCGACACYCCTATTTACCTGTTGATGACTGGGCATTCACATCAGCACCATGAGCTAGCAGCAGCTTGACAATTTTGACATGCCCGCCGTTAGCGGCGGCCATCAAAGGCGTTATGTCTCCTTTAATGCCCCGGTCCTCCACATTAGCATGCATCGCCAGAAGAACCTGCCAACAGAAGGGCTCATCAACTACATGTGTGAGGGACAAACTAGCACGTCAAGATGGCTACAAGTCTACACGCRGCCTGTAATTTCAGCAACACATGGCTCTGTGTCAATAACATTTTAAGAAAGTAAGCACAAGGAACACATTAGCAGCATAGAGTTTGTGTGTAAATTTTGTATGTCAGTTAACTGACTCCTTGCACAACCTCAGTACCTCCATCCAGGTGAACAAGACAGGATTACATGAATTCAACCCTTTTATGTGACATTTACACATGCACACTAAATAAAGTCAGGAAACCAACCTGTGCAAGCTCATAATATCCCGCTGAGCAGGCTAAACAAAGGAGGCTTTCGCCTTCTTCTGTGTGCTCGTTCACGCTGCGGCCTTCAATGAGCAGCTTCCGCACAGCATTGACATCTCCTTCTGAGCAAGCCTCCGCCAGGCTGCGGCTGGAAAGACAGAAAGCACTTGCAAGTGAAAGTAGACCACCTTTGAAATTCCCCCTCTACATGCACAGGAAAACAATCCAATGCACCACGAGGATGCAACCAGTTAACCCAAGAAAGCACCATCTGAGCAATGCCAGCTGCTCATCAAAGAGGTGCTGTMTTCACATTTCCCACGCAGTTTCTTTTTCAAAAAAACTAATGTGAGTATTCAGCCACTCCTGTTACTATTTTTTTTTAGCCCAGTAAGATGCTAACTTAAATATCTGCCATAATATTTTTCTTTTCTGCTTGATCGAGTTATCTTGGCTGCRTTCGCCTTTAGTCACACAATGGAATTTTTGATCCCTGTGTCACACTATGAATTCTTATTCTTTATYTAACTCCATAATTCAGTCAAATATATATATTTTGGACTGATACAAGAATGCATATTTTCTCCGTTCAGCTCCCAATACTTGGATGATTAACAAAAAAACCCAAGACTGCAGAATTCATCCCATCTATCCTACTTTCACCTCTTGTCTGTTTAGAAAAACTCATTACCAGAGAACTAACTCAAAACRCAGAGGAAAAAGAAAGCAGCTGACAAGAAAAAAAATTTAAAGTCATATTACTCAAGGTGATAAGGAACAATTTTTGAAAAACACAAAATGTATAAAAAATAGGAATTCTTGAACCATAGGCTAAGTGATACCAGCATACACTACCTATGGTTAGGCCTTATTGGTGTCACCAGGTCAAATCTTAACGCAAACAAATACTTCTCATATATGTTTTGTTGGCAGTGCTCCTGACATATATTTTCGTTTTTCCCATATCCTCTGTCCCCGGAAACATCCATTGTTAGCMGTAACAAAAAGTAGTGAGGGGAGAGGTGCACGCCACATAGAAGCTGAAATAACTCCAAATGTTTCTCTACTCTTTCTAGGTCTTTTTTCACTTCCCTCTGAAAACATCCCAAGAGAAGAGTCAAACAATTTAAGCCAGAAAATCTTTTTAAAAAGCAGAAGCTTTCAGGCCTTGGCCCTGTCCAAGGTCCTACCAATTGCAAGAGAGAAAAGCAGTTACCAGTATGAAGGTTCAAACCTCTCAAGCCAAATTTGAGCTCCTTTTCAACTGACGGAGGCAAAAGTTCTCGCAGTGTATTTTGCCTCAAATCTATCTTACTGCTGTCACTCAAAGCTTTCTAAGGTTTCTCTAGTAGCTGAGAACAAGATGAGGAAAAAGCCAAACACCTCTTCAAAAAAACAAAAAACACACAAAAMMACCCCACACCACATCATCAATTTAAACACTTCTACCCATTTCAAGGAACTTTGAATAAAGTTCAAAGGCTCAGGCTAYTCACAAGCTCATGGATTTAACTTTTAAAATTAAAAAGACCAGCTACGTGGTGAATAATTCCTGGATCTTGAGCAGAGCTACTTGCTCCACTTCCTACTGCAATAATTATCAGTCAAGGAATATTAAACAGGAGAATCAGAGGTGACAACCTCTTGCTAGTTCCACTTGCCTAGCCACTGCATCCTGTAGCCAGAAAATAACACAGAAAAACACAAGAAGAATCGCATGGAGAAGTCACAGCAGCACAGTACTAACACCAGCCTTTTAACAGCAAGCAGAGGCTTACTTGTCCGTCTGCCCTGCATTTGCGGTGCTCTCGGCTCTCATGCGGGTAAGCGCAGCAGCAGCTTCATCCAACGCACAGCTGACTGAGGAGGTCAGTCTGCGAAGCACCTCGGGATCCGCGAACGCCTTCCCATCTGCAGTAGACAGCTTACCTATTCCTGTCATGTCAAGTGGGCACCACAGAGAAGGAAAGAATTGGAGAAGTTAAAACTGAGTCTAAGTGCAGACTGATTCTATATTTAATCAACTATAGGTTCAGGAACTATGGCTTTAGCTGTTCAATAATGTTAATGTAAAAGCTGCCGTAACATTATCATGAGATGTGTTGCAAGGGAATGAAAGCTTCTGACACACAGAAGCTGCTATTCTTCAAATTATTGACAACTACTTAGTATATGCAACCAGTAAGGCTTTTCCTTCACCAATCATTACAAAAGAAGGCCTCCTTGGGTAATCTAGCTTTACATGCTCAGGTTATTCAAAATACAAATTCAGAACAATCCAAGTAGAAAAGTTGCTTTTCCATGAAATTTCCATTTGACCAAATTCGGAAGGCCCTAATCAGTTCCCCTCTCTTCAGTAACTAGCACCACCTTGCTGGGCTTGTGCTGCATTACATTCCACATCTGCAGCATGGTCATGTGGATTAAATTTATGCAAGCAGTTGCACTGCGGTCTCTTTGAGTCTGGGCTTCAGGATTAACCTGTAAGGAATGGGAGTACTTACCTGCAGCTTCAAGTAAAGCTTCTAATCTAGCCTGGGTCTCTGGATCTACTGTTCTCAAGTCAGCACCATCGGCAGTACTCGACAAAAGCAATTTGGAAGCTGTTTCCAACATAGGGTTTTCAAGATCATCCTGATCCAAAATGAACGACTCCACCTGGAGAGAAAGGAAAATATCTGATTTAGGACTAATAGAAAAATCAATAGGAATCTAATTAATACATAAGAAATCAAAGCTGCAGTTATCTGCTAAGGGTTTTCTTCTCGAGTACTGAGCTAGTCGAACTATTCTCAGATAATTCAAAATGGATTTCCCCCCTGCTCACTGGAAGCAACAAGATTTTCCAAAAAACATGTACAAGAMGACACTTTTTTCTTCCTTTGTTGATCTGTTCTCCAACTAAAAGCTACAGGATATGTTTTAAATATTTTAAGTTGCACATCAAAATTGTTTAGTGCAGTGTGTTGTGATGTGCCATTTTAGACAGGGATGGAAATGTCAAGGAACAGATATTACTGTAAAGGCCTATAGTTAGCAGCTGCTATACATTTCTATACACACAGTAAGTTTCTGTTTCCAAAGCATCAGTGAGAACACATAGGCACACACAAGTGTTCCAGACAACGCAGCCATCTTCCAAAGAAGAAACCTTTTCTTCAACAATACCCAAATGATTGAGATTCTTCTAGACATCCCATCTTCTTGCGCTCTCCATTTGTTCAGGTTTTAAGACGCACTGAAATTCAGCAGGAGAGTAACACTATGGATAGAAAAGCTGTCAGCCTCCATCTGTGTTTTATGGTGTATTCAAAAAAATGGACAGGGCCAAGTAGCTTCAAGATTCATAAACTCCTCTCTAYGAACCAAGGCTTGATTAGACTATCAAGACCGAGCCTCAACACCAGGACCCCCAATGGAGCTCAACAACTTCCTTGTTACTGTAAACTCAGCATCTTCAGAAGACCAACAATTATAGCCACAAGTCTGTCAGACAAACACACCTCCCATCCGCACAGTATTTCTGAAATCTTTAAAATTTCTTAATATTCAAGAAGCTCCTGTCTATAACACAGAAGCAGTACATTGCCATACGAGACACAGTTTTGTCAAGAGGGTAATAAATATATTTTAGGTAAGATCTCACAATTTTACAACACGGCTCACGAACATTGCAAATTTCAGATTTCCATAGATGCCCCAAGATTCTCTAAAGTACAACAGCATCAGTAAAGCGATGCTTCTAATCATACACATCCAGCAAAGCCTCTTACTTTCCTCTCATATTGCCTAAGAACTTCAGAGTTCACAGAAAGTCTACCTTTTGCTGCCTGTCTGCAATACTCTTGGGTTTTTTTCCACTTTTTCTCCGCTTTTCCCTATAAAGGGTAGTAGAATGCAACTGCCCATAGCCCAATTTGACAAAGATGATCTACCGAAATCGGAAGTTCCTCTGATACTAGTACATAARTACCTACACGCATGGTTTATTTAGGAAGCCAAGCTGAGAACTACTTTCAAAGTAATTTGATTTATCATCCAGAAAACAKCATCCTTAAGTAATTATTTTTATACTCCAGAGGGTATTTGAAGCCTCTCTTTCCTCTCCTCCTCAAACTCCAAAATGCAGCCAAGCTGTAGAGGACAACTTCTGATCACTTCTGACTCCGATGGCAGCAATATTTTCCTGAATTTAACTCAAAATTCTCCTCTCTTCTTACTAACATTATGAAATATTTACAATTGAATAAAATAATACAAAAACGTATCTTCCACTCATTCCCCCAYACAAAATTAAGTCTCTTGCACACTTTATGTTTCAAAGCAAACATCATCTCATTTTCATTTTCCTTCCAACTAYCCAGGTGAGCATAGCAGGAAAAAAAACTAAAAACCACAAGAAAACACAATCAGTCTACAAAGAGAACATCAACACAAACCCAAGTCATGAGGAGAAAGCTTTCTCAAYGACATATTGTGGAAGAACAGTTCTTATTATGCATGGTCATCTAAACACAATTTCAAAGGAACACTCGAGGAAATTAGTTTGTTGAAAATTGAAATGAAAATCCTTTTCTAAGACAGGAAAAATTTTGCCAAGTCCCAGGGATGGAAGATGAATTTCCCTCTAGTCTGCAGTCACACATTCATGATTTCCCCACGTGGCAAATCCTGAGAGTTTTATTAGGCCAAGAGCTTTCGTGTCCAGTCTGTGCTACCTGAAACAGGGCCCTGTGCAAGGTAACACTGCAATGAGATGTACTCCAGCTGTGGTCAACTTGGCCAGTTATAAATGGAATATAGAATTTTCATCAACTAGTCWAAGGAAATCGACATGTTCTTCAAACATCTTTGGATGTGTTTTATTTTCCTGAATTAGAAAGAGGTGCAGAACACATATTTAGACATGAGAATGATCAGAGATTTCAGTGATTAGTTCTTAGCCCCTACAATGCTTTCACCTAATCCAACTTTCATCCTGCAATAAAATCTCAAGTTCTGGACTTGCAAAAATTTAATTCACCCACAATCACAATAAAGCTGATACTTCTATGAAYCAAAAAAGGTGCAAGGGGGAAAAAGTTACAGAGTTGATTTTATCTGCTATCAAGCAAGGTGACCTACAGCTTAGATGTGTTAATATAAYGTTGAAGAGAAATTAAAATACTCTTCTCCTCTAACCTTTCGTTAATCAATACTTGTTTATATTTGTTTTAAAGTTTTTCCTCAATGACACCTCTGCTGTATGGACAGTCCACAGCATTAGAGAAAGGCATTAAGTCATTTCCTTCTGCAGGGACCCCCACTCTAAGATTTGAGGAGCCCAAGAAGTGGTTTCTWCTGCTTCCCAGCCCTTTCCTTCAGGGGCGCCCTGCAAGTACCTAATACTGATGTTTTTCTCCTTTCTAGCTTTCAGTCAGAACTTAACACATGCAAGATCAAATAAAGTATGATTMAAGTATCATCACATTACTGCAATGCTTTCCTGTGCCACCTGGAAGCTGAAGGCACAGAAAGTAAGAGCAATGCTTACCCAGGACATGCARGCCCATTGCATCATTAACCAGTCTGAGGTTCTCAGAAGGTCAGTACTGGTACCCATGGGGAAATGAGCCAMGTAACAACTAGGGTGGCTCCCCTAAGGCTTCCCGTGAAGACATGCTTCCCCAAAAAAGCTCTAGCTCCTTGAAAGTACCATACAGAACAGTTTAAACGCCAAGCAGCTGCGGACAACATATTTCAAAGGCTGTGGAACAGCAAGTGGTAGCCATTAACATAACAGGACCAACGTGATTTTTAGATTCGGTGAATCAGAAAACATTAGGCCAAAACCAGATCTGGATGAARGAAACCAGCGCAGCGTAGTGCTTCAAGAAGCCTTCAAACACGTTTTAGGATGCTTCCCCTCCTGGCCCCTGCCCCACCTCTGCAGATTAGGAAGGGGATCTGTTTTCCATGCCTGTCATTCAGCTGCAAATTTGTTTCTCAACTTTTGACAGATTATTCCCATTATTTTCACATTTTATTATTTGCTAAGTTTCTGCCTGGGCCTTTGGTATTGGCTATCCAGAAACTTTCCAAGTGGATTCTCTGAGAACGCAGATTCGGTATAAAACMTTTTAGAAGAATAAGGTGCACAGCAACATCTGCTTGCTCTTGTCACATAGCACATTTAACCACTGAGACATAAAAGCTGAGAGTCTATTTATTTCTCATCTGGGTATTATTTATTATAAAGTTTTTAGAAAGTATTCCAATGTTTTTAAAGATAACTTATAATTTAAATACAGATTTTCCAATCCATGAGATATTGCAAAAACACCTTTAGGCTGACTCTGAAATCAATAAGTCAATAAACTTTAGTTCTACTGCTTTGACAAGTCCTAGTTGTGGGGGAGAAGTAGACTTTAGACACTTTATTTTCTCAACTCCAACGATTCTCACTCAGTGAAGTTTCACATAAAGACCACTCAGCAAAACAGCAGAGCCATCCTCAGTTCTCTCGCTTCCCCTTGGGTCCTAGGGACTGATACTGAAGATAATCTCTGCTTTTRCTACCAAAGGGGTTTAGCTTAAATCTCCATGGGTAGAGAGCCAATTATTTCCACCACCGTCCCTCAGCTTGCTTAGACAAGAGGTGCCATTTACTTGTTCAGAGATGGACTGATTGCCACAAACTCTGCATGCTTGACCTGACAAGTGGGAACGAGCCATGGGGATACCACTCAGACCAATATTTACCCAACGATCACCAACGGACAGGTCTCCACAAGCCAGAGCTCCTAGGACCTTGTCCCCAAGCTTAGCATCAGGACTTCGGTCAAGAGTTCGATCCATTCGTGCTTTTATTAAAAATAGCACTGTAATGCAAAAACAGCATTTCACGATGTAAAACAACCTCCAATCATTCTAAACTGCTACAAGACACYACATAAAAATAACATTCTTGAGTATTTGTTCTTTTTCATTCCCCATTGTTCACTTCCTTAATATTCTTTGTCTGTTTTACACAAAATATCAGTTTTTATACAACTCCCCATCAACAAAAAACACATAACAGGAAATACAGGAACAGTCCGAATGCAAGAAAAAAAAAAAATCAAACCCAGAGGAATGACTAATTAAGTTTCACAAAACTGTCAGGTATTTTTTGAAGTGTTTTGTATCTCCACATACTACAAGCATCAAGACATGCATGAGAAAGGAGGGAATCCAAGCAAAGCAATAACAACACATAGTTCGAAATCTGGCCAAGAATTTCAAGCACTCACTTTTCACTTAGGCATTCCAAAACCTAACTTTCCAATCTGTGACCCAAAGTTAGGCCAAATACTGTAACTTTGGTTACCACTGCATAATTCCATCACATTCTAACTTGAAGTAACTAACTAAATYTTGACATACAGTTTTTAATTGCAAGTGTGAAGAAATAATCTGGAGTTATATACAACACTTAATTCCAGGCATACTTCATATATCCTTCTCACTGTACATGCCCTGCATTTTTTGTCCACCTTAATCACAAGTCAAGATGAGTGAAAGGGTAAGTTCTTTTTCAGTCTCTTAGGTCCCCTCCCAAAATAAGAATTGCCTAGTGTCCCTTATTCCAGCACTTTTCACCCCTCTAATGCCCACTCCTCTCCCAATGCACTTCCAACACGTGTCAGCTCCCAGTTGACAGACTTCTGAAAGAACAAGTTCTGTTCTAAAATAGCAAGACAAAGCACTCAATTTACAGAGGTCACATGAAATAATWAAGCAAAAGAAACATACAGTCCTGCCTTTTCATTTAAAGCCAGAAGTTTTCAGGGGAACTTTTTTAGCTAAYACAAGTAAAAAGGCTTCTGAAGATGCAGGCAATCACAGCATGAACACTGTATTATGTTTTGCAATAAGAATGTAACACATACAATTCATAACAACCATTGTTTTTGTTGGAAGAAAACATCAACTAATTCATATGACAAATCTCATGTCTAAGGGATGAGTTGGTGGATTTTTACACAGAATAGCTTCGCTTAGATCTAGATTAAACCCCCTTGTTACTGAAGGGGACCACAATCCCTGCAGTTTGGCCAAGCATCCTATTTCACCAATTCCATTTCAGCCTTGGTCTTTTCATGTTTTCAATTAAAACAATTTTGAACCATGAACAAGTCCAACTGCTAGGGCAGCATCGTTGTGTCAGAAATAAAGCCCAACAGTGCTACTCCCTTCCTGTGCAGCGCCGTGGGACTGCTCCCAGGCACCTGCAGGACAGAGTTAGGTTTGTTCTTTTCCCATCATGTGATGATCCTCCTCAAACCAAACCGCTCTGCAAAAATCCAGAGTCTGGCAACTGAAACGTCTCCCCGGCATCTCCTTTCGCTCTGTCCTTGGTTAAGTCAACACTCCTGCTCTCTTGCTGCCTACAAGGGAGAGAGGGAGGGATGTGCAGCTGAAGCGGCCTCGCGACGGCCTGCAGCAGGGACACCTGCATTACACTGCAGTGGCGGCTGGTGACGAGAGGGGTGCCAAGGTACTCACCCGAGAGCCCTGCCGCCTCCACCTGAGCCCCACCACCAGCAGTACGGAACAAAACAAGCAAAAAGACAACGACAGAGCTGTCTAGAGCTACACAACCATAGCTCTTGAAAAACTCTAAGAGCCTCAGCTTAATTATTTTCTCCCCTCCATTACCAAGTTTCATTCCAAATACTTGGCACTCCTCCATATAAAGCCAATTTACAGGTTAACGAGTACTTAGCTGCAACTGTGCATGCTAGCTAGACAAATTTCATTGCACTGTAAAAATAACACGCCAGCTCATCATCTTAAATTCCCTGTCCCAGATTTATGTTAACAGAATAAAAAAAACCTTAGATCTCCAATATGAGTAACAAGAGTATTAATAAAAAAAAAAAAACACAAAAACACATGTGTGATCTTGTCTCTAAGGCTTCTTCCCATCACGATCTGAAAGCCCTACTTCAGCCACTACTTGCCTGCTCACAATAAAAGACTGGGCAGAAAACATTGAGTGCAGGCTGCAGCTACTTGTCTGAACTAAAGGTTTGACAGAAACAGTCCCATTTGGTCTGGGCTTGAAAAGAACTTGAAATGACGTGGTAGCCAGACAAACTTTATTGACTGCATATGAACTCACCTGAGTGCTGCTGACTGCAGAGTGATCCCGAGATGCAGTAATTTGTATCAAAGCAACCATAGTCAGATGTGCCGTTTTCTTCTGCTGACCCTCCTGTGAGGTTCTCAGCTGCAGCACAGCAGACAGGAACACCAGGTACACTCAATTGTATCAATGCTTTCCACCTTTTTCCCCAGCAGCAAATTAACCTTCACCTTGGAAGACTAAGCTGACCAACTAATCTATTCCTCCTGCCTACAACTAGCTAGGTAAGACATTAAGACAATCTCTCCGGGCCACGCTCGAGCACAGATCTCAACATCACCTTTTCCTTGCAAGCCTGAGCATCGTAGCTGTAAGCCCTTCTCTTTGAGCAGTAACCAAACAGGTGCTTCGTTGTAGCCTGCTGCCAACTGGAGGCCTCGGTACACCAAGAAGTAAATTACACGCTACATCTGTAACAGGGATTGTTCCCACGCTGCTAGGAAACCAAAACAGAAACCACTTCCTGTAAGAGTTCTCTCACACTGGAAGACATTAAACAGATATTTTGAGCTTATCCTGGCCATTTTAGTTACCATTAAGTTACCTGTCTTCTCAAACAACAAATGTCTTCTCAAACAACAAAAACCTACCAGAAACACACACCCAAAAAGAGGGCACATGAAAACCATGAATAGGAAATACAACTGTGAGCTTGCCTTTTCTCCCCTTTCCTCTCAAGTCTCCCATCTCTGCATCACACAAGAGCTGCAGTCCCCTAAGTCTCTCACCAAGGTGAGTATCACTTAAGCTACTTAATATGTTACTTATAGGACCACAGAGCAGAGTCTCCTCATGAGAGCTGTAAAATGCTTACAGGGGTAATGCAGTCTCYGCCTGCCAGCTGTTTCTCCAACCAGGCTGTACCCCAATATCCTGAAGAGAAGCCTTCCCAGTTACATAAAAGGCCCTTATGAGWTTTCCTACTTCCTGTCTCACTGAAGGGCAGCACAAGGACTCAGCCTCACCAGATATGGCTGCATTTCAGGCACGTCCTCACAAACACCACCGCAGACTCCCTGGAGTATTTCCCCCTCGCACAACTTGAACACTGAGCTGCAATCCAGGTCTCTGGCTTTGCCCATTAAGATATATTTTGTAGAATCCAGTGATGCAGGAAATGCAGCGGGAAATTCATACCCCTTCATGTCCCTATCTGAACAAATACGCAGTTAACAATTTAGTGGAATAAAATCTTTTCAGTGTGGCCATTAACTATATAAAAATTGGGAAGCATGTTAAGTATAACTCAGACAACAATTTGGTAGTCTACCCAAGAGCACTTCGAGTTCACACCAATACCTCTGAACATGCATCGTGTTACTTGAAAAGGGCTAMACAGTGCTGCTGTGCACTGCTCTGYTCTATTCCTCAATGCCMTACTTGCAATGGACTAATTATTCTCCAAAGTCTTGTTTAAGGCAGGCAACCTCAGAAGAAAGCAAAAATCCTTCTCTAACAGTTAGTCCTGTATCCTTCCCAGCAGACTTGCCTTCCGCCTTGCCGATAAACTCCAGGAATTCCTCCAAGGGCTGCCTTTTCCATAACAGCATTTCCAAGCCCAGAACAAAGCACACTGCTACACAAAAAYATCATACATACACACCGATTTATGACCTTGAAGCATCCTCCTCTAAAACGACACCYAAGGAAAAGGTGAAAACTGAACACACACACACACACACATGCCTGCAAAGGAACTCACACCCAGGCCTATTAAAGCCACCAAACCCATGTTTCAGTCATGTTATCTCTGCCAAAGCCTGCAAGCCTAGCTTGGAACCCCAACCTCTATCATCTTTTTCACTGGTTAACGTTAGGGGGCTTGTCTACCTGTTCACCTCCTGCAAAGCCTTTAATTGGACATTCCTGCCCCAGCTCAACAAGCAGCCATTTGTCTGCCAGTCTCTTGGGCTTTGAGGCAACAGATAAAGACCCTTAACTAATCCATTCAGAAGGGAGTTCAGAGTAGCTTGGCACAACTAAATTGCTTGTGAAAAGCTGGCCACCTTCCTTCTGGAGTAGTTYTTTTTTCAGTTGATCCTTCCATTCCATCAGGCAGATGCTGTCTCTTGTGGCGTAAGTTCAGAACTCCATGTGTTCACTCACTTCCATYCGAAAAAGCTAACTTGTTCTAAGCATTTTACTGCAGCACAGCTCAAGAAGAACAAACTGCATCTTTTATATGGACAAAGATACCAGAAATAACCTATATACAGACACAATTCTGCTGTCTCTTGCCTTTGCCTGGGTTTGGGTGCAGCAKAGTTGTTTAGGCCCATCAGCACGATGGCAGCTTCTCTGCTATGTGCAAACGCRCTTATTTCTTGCAATGAGGACAGGCCTCAGATGACCCAAGGCAGCTTCAGTGGAGTCTCTGCCAAGGAAGCTGCTGAACYTAGCAAATTATGCAGATTCAGAGGAGAAAGAGGACAAGCATTTATAGCTATTCATGTCAGTCATCAGCAACATCACTCTCATCTCTCAACAGATGAGAGTTAAAATATTGTATACACTTACTACCGTTCAGAAGATATATCCCAGAAAGAAAACCTCCGCAAGCACTTCCCTCTGCACAAAACCACACTGCATTTACAAGAATAACAGGAGAAAAACACCAGACTTGTCAGCCTCTAAAGAGATGCTTCATATTTGTTATGCTAAGTCTGCCAGCAAATATTTCTCAGCCAGCAGGACTSTAAGCAACTTAGCCTAGTCAGCTTGGCTTCATTCCTCATGTATCTCAAGCAACTGCATTTGGGTTAAACCATCTAACACTTCCTTCCGTTGACCTCTTCTGTCCACCACCTGCAGTCGACCATAGTTGGAGCTGAATCTTGCCTGACTTCATTATTAAAACCTAATTTAACCCCAAACCAACGGAGGGCAGCTATACACTCACATGCTCATTTATACCACAAAATACCTAAATGAGGAAGCCAAATCAATTGTCCAAATTGTAATACACATAAACAGAGCAAGGCCTCCACACCTGAGACTACTGAACCTCAGACAACTGCATCTTGCTTTAATGGTACTGAAGGGTAAGCTCCCCACAGCCCTCCACAGATTTTCTTTCCYTTACACAGACAGTGAGACATACAGAATGGTCACATCACAGAGTAAGAAAACAGGAGCAGAAATAGAAGGATTAAATAGCTTTTATTATGTCACAACATGTTACTGTTACAATCAGGATTAAATCGCAGACCTCCTGATTCCCAGTGCACCACCTGACTAAAATCCACGCCCTCCCATCTCTAAAACACGCTGTGCTAAGATCCCACCCTCTCCAGACCCAGTGTGGTGCCACATGCATCCGCTGCCCCACACCTCTTGGGACACCAGAGTAGATGCTCCCGACACCACAGCGCCCGGGAATACCGCACATTCCTTCCATGGGAAAAGGAGCACAAAACACWGAGCTGCTGCAAGTGAGGATCGATCAACCTTTCTGAATGTGGCAGAAGCCTGGAAAGAGTTTTCCTCAACAGACCACCTTGAGAGGGGGAAAAGTACATGAAGTAAAATAGCAAGACTACCTGTGCAAGAAGGGCTCAAAGAGCTCTCTGCATTTGGCCCTCCAAGTGCAAATGCTTTTTTCTTGACTTGTAAGAGGCTGCACTACTGTTCTCATGCTACAGAAACCCCCAAGCACTTGAACATCACTGTTAAAGAGTTTAGGGTTTATGTAAACACAGAATTCGCACTGCACACTTAGATTACATCAGCTGTTAAAAAGTATAATAGAAGCCTGTGTCAAACATGCTGGTGTTGCAGTACGCACTCACCTAACTGTGAGACAGGCTCTTTATCAAAGCACTGGCACTAATGCAGGCCGGTGCACACAGTAAACTGCCCTTCTGAGCAGCATCTATGGAGCAGGGAAGAGGGAGGCGTTAAGTTTTCCCCAAAAGCATCCCACTTTCTCTTTTTAGTAGCAGCATATGTGAAAGTTGGCATAAATCTTCAGTACCATCAGCCAAGTTCAAATTTTCCATTTAAAGGATGATGCACCAACCTTGGGGCAGCAAAACTCAGTTCTGTGCTACGGGTAGAGCAGGCAGAATATAGTATAGAAAGCCAAGCACGTTGGAGGTCTTCTCTACCTCAAAAGACGCCCAAGACACAGATTCACTCAGAAGGGCACAAATCAAATGTAATAGCCTAAAAGATAGYTAGGGCTAAGGAAGAAATGCATCCGAGAGCCACAAGCAAGGTTGGTGCACAAGCGCTTTCCCCTAATCTGTCCCCATTCACAGCAGGAGGCTCTTGGCTGTGCCAAGCAAAAGGCAAATCTACTTCAAAGCAACAGACACATCAAGGRCAGAAACACAACTCTAGCAGAGCAGGAGGTCAAGCCATCGGTCTCACTGCCACCTGCCTCACTTCCCAACCCATGCACCCGATAGAACTACTTCCTGCTCCGGGACATCACCAAGATGAAAAGCTGTGAGAAAATTCCAAGTCAAAAAACAAATATTATGTAAACAGTATTTCTTGGGCTTTCAATGAAGGAATGATGCTAAGCAGCCCTCTAGCTCTTCTGTTCACTTAACGGTGCATCTTTCTTCCTCCTCATGTGGAATGAAACCCCATTAGATGGTCAGTTCAGATGACTCTTCCACAGCATATTGACACTGGGATTTCAGGTATSAGACCCCAATCACCAGCAGTAAACATAAGCTTAGTCTACCTTGGCTACTGGGTAAAAACACACAAAGTGATCTGAACTTCACAACACTATGTTTTTTTGAAACAGAAATAGTTTCAAGCTGTCCACATGTTTTCTTACATAAATTTGGCATGGAATCATGCTCTCCTGTAAGTAGTTTTCATCAGCTATTCTTCACAATATAGCATGCAAGTGCTCTGCAATTCAAGACGAAGCGGCAGGAGGGAATGAGGACATGAGGAGGCGGGAGAGGACAAATGCACAAACAGCTACTCTGTCTCAGCCCAACTCAGAATTCCCTTTGGCATGAATGAGACACTGTGTGTGCGTGCATGCATATCAATGCAACATCAACATGGGTGCTGAGACTTAAAATTAAATTCAGCAGGACTAAAGCAGTTTCCTCCCAGGAATGAAATTACGTAGCTGAACTTAGTCAAGGCTTTTCCTTCACATTACCAAAGTGACTAAAGCACCTATCTACAACTGTTCCTGTCACGGTAGAAAAATTGGCAGATTCCATCCCTATCAARATTTTAAATCACTATATTGTTACTGGGAACATAAGAAGAAACCAAACACATACCTAAGAACCGTATTTGTTGCTGTTAGGTGGCTATTCTTTAAGGCAACCAAAGAACAAGGATGCCAATGCACACAGAGATATGAAAAAGCACCTAAGACAGGGAAGGAGAGTTGTTAGCAAAAGAACRCTTTTTCAARCCTGTTTCCATACTAACATAAGCAKCTGARACATGCCAGGGAGAAGAACTRTATCGACTGCATTTTGTTCCCAACCATTGCTTTAAGGTAAGATGGGGAAAACATGTTTCTCTGGAGCAAGCTAAAGCCTACATGCCATTCAGTTGCACAGTGGTCTATACAAATCCAATTTTCTTCTGAGCAGATGACAATTAAGAATTGGCTGCTGCATTGTCTTTAAAACGTCTGTGGTGAACATCCTATTTAAACCTCTCGGTATCAGGGAGGAGAAAATAGAACCGTCTACAAGATATCTACTTTTCTATATGTAATTARTCTGCTCAAGTCTCCATTCAGTACACACAATTCAATATATTATGTAGATATTAATGAAGTTAATAAAAATAGTTTCGAAAGAATATGACTAGTCAGGTCAAGAGCTTTGAAATTGCTTAAAATAATTCCAGTTCTTGCAAATTTTTAATTCAATATAGTCTTACAAAGTAAAACAGAGCAATAGCTACCGATACATCCCCAAACTGACCATACTTAAAAACCTAAAACCTGAGCACAAACAAAAATGTAACAACCAAAACACAAAGCTTATTTCCTCTCCTTTTTTAGCATCTGCAATTAAACATGCAAGTCCTTTTGCAATAAAAGAACTGGTATGGCCTGGCTTTACAGTGTGCTGTATGAGAGGACATATATGACGGAAATGAGAGGATAACATTACAATAGGAGGCCTCTTTGGTCTCTTATAAGCATCTACACTGTCAGTGTCCAGCAAATTGAGCATTAAGTGGATTMATTTACAATACTTTTTGACTTATATGATCAATATTGACAGGCTTAATACTCGCTTAGTTCTTCCGATACAAAGTACTGTTAAGCACACCTAATGTATGAACTACAATCTGTTTTACTGTATTTAGCATATCCACCTGAAAGCTTCTCCATGTTCAGGACACATGAGGTTTCCCACCTGGTAAGTTAATAGACCTACAAAGGTAGCACAAGAAATGAACAAGTATTTGACTAAACTCAAATAAGTGCATGTCTTGTTCTTATGAAAAATGAGTCCTGAATGAAGGTTGAGAGAGAGAGAGAGAGGGGAAGGACAGTAATTTTCAGTGGAGTCCTTCTCTCTGAATGGTGTTTAAAACAGCATGCTAGTTTCAAAAATCATGTGCCAGGTTTCTACAAAATCACTGTTTCAAGTGTCATGTTTACCTTGTCRTTCATGTGTCTGATCATATTTGTTCCATGAAGATATATTAGCAATTTCTTCCCCTTTTAATGGGCATAAACCCAATACCAGTTTCTTGGTATGACAACCTGTGTCATCCATCAAGTCTCTTCTCTCTCCCTCCTGCCCTCCTTGTTCAGCTCCTGAACACTTCTCCTTCAGCTATATTCAGGTCACAGATAAGGCTGATAGTACAAAGCTTATTTTCAGATTACAAACTCGTCCACAACAAGAAATAGGAATAAAGCTTTCTTTTTTTTTTTCCTCTCTCTCTCCTTCAAACAGGTTAAGCCGATCGTGTCTGCTACCTGTTAACAAGGATGTTGCTGCTTMAAAAAACAAACTGCAGAATTTTTTCAAGAATTGTACAGAACAGCCAATTCCATATTCATAATGATCCATAATGACCATGGCATGGCAAAGGAGAGGTATTTGTACTAGCCAGTTACCCACACTTGCTTCTCCCACTGTTCTGACGCTGAGGCAATGTAACAGGTTGTTTTGACTGTGAGTTATAACACTACAGCATGCGACTTCCATCARCAGACATAGCAAGCAAATTCCACCACGACAAAGATCTGAAGAGATCATATGTACATGCAGGACAAAAGGGACAAGTACCCTGCCCACCTTCTCAGAGATTTCCACATAATTTAAGACAGCACATAAAAAAAAAAATGCTAGTAAGTTCTTCCCTATAAATACAGAGAAAAAGAAATGATAGGTCAGGCTTGAACTGCTTCCAAAAAAAGTACACAGAAAAGTCTAGGTTGAAAGAGAACTTGGGAGATATTCTGGTTCTACCTGTTGATGAGGGCCCTAGGTTAAAGTTACCCCAATTAACAACTCATTTGCTGGCAGACAGAGCTGCTTAATAATGCTGACCTTTTCMACAGCAGTTAGCCAAGTACAAAAGTTACTACTGCCTTAAAGTTTCCCACATAACAAGTCTATTTTCTGACTATTGTGCAAAGAACAGACTGTTACAGAAAAAGATAAAGCAAGAGAACGTTAATAAGAGGAATGGTTTTCGATTGTGCCATCAAGCTTATTATCTCTTCCTGCAAGTCAAACAGAAGCAGCTGAAGTCGCCAAGTCAACAATAAACCCATCAGCTTCTACTTCTTCCTTGTCAGGGAAGCAAATCCAACTCTGATAGYTGAAAAATTAACATCTTGCCCTGCAAAAATGCACTTTCCGAGTTGATTGCAAGGTACAAGTATCAGAAATCAAATCTGGAGCCTGCTTTTCTAGAAGACTCAGAATATGAGCTCATTACAAGCTTTTTGTCCCCAACAACACGCAAGCGGGCAGAGGAAGCAGTATGAGGGGAGAAGGTAGTTTGAAGGGGAAAGAAACCACATCCCTRTTTTGTTTGAAAGCACTAGGCAAAAATAAATGAGCCAGGCAGATTTACTCCAGTTCCCACTGCCCTTCCCGAGGCTGCAAATGCACCCAAGCTCACAGGGCCCTGCTGACTGCATCACCATTGCTCAGTCCAACTGACACAATTCTGTCAATTCCACGGAGTCACAAAAACAAGGTGGCAGCAGGGGTATTTTAAAACATGTCAACTGGTTGCATAGCAGTTGAGTAAGCAGCAAAAAACTGCCTCTGCCAGCAGGCTTGGGAAGACATCAGAAACAGACCTTTCTTCTCCATCTGATTAGAAGCTGGGGGGAAGGAAGAAGGTGGAGGAAGAAGTTGACTTTCAAATATCACCTACCAGCCAAACAAGGATCTGGCACAAGTCCTAGCATCCTGCTCCTCCTTGCCGGCTTAACTTCCCCAAGACTGCTCCTACTCACCCTTACTATGGTGACTAGGGGAGCCATGTTCTGATTARCAGGCGGCTGACGAATTTCAAAGCYTTCTTGCCAGYCATGATGCCATAGTGTCCTCTGGCTCTTCTTCCTCCCTGAACCAACCCTTGGATAAGCCACATTCAAATATGTTCCACTCCCATTCCTCCAAAGAGCTTCTGGGAGAGATTTCGTCTCGGAACAAGCCTGTCACGTAACCAGGAAGGGCAGCAGAAACCATCTGCTTTCCTCCCTAAACTCTGGACAAATCACGGCTGACAACTGACTGGGATAACTGTATCAAGTCTGACTCGATGCAAATGRCTAATGAAACATGGCCCTACCACTAGCACACACTGAATGGGCACCCCAGCAATAAGTTCTGTTCTACTTTAGAGCATCAAAAGAACTGCAGGACTTGATAGGACTACAGCAAGCAAGTGGCCAAGTCTTGACATATTTCAAGTGCTCCAGACTGCATCCTGTCTTGCCATACTACGTATAGTCTTTTCAACATAGGGTTGGGGTGCAGAACTGCATCATAGTCTAAGGGACGGCTTCCACCATTTGTGTTAAATGCTACCTTKGAAGCATAAGCTTCAATATTAATTCTCTTTGATCACAACATTATTATAGCAGTGCTCCAAATTAAATGTGAAGAATGCAAGTTGCTGTTCTTCTAGTAAAGAATATACCGAATAAAGTTTGCACAGCATCACTAGCAAACTGTAGCACATTAGTAGTCACAGGTGACATMACAGAGGAAAAGATTTTAAAATTAGGGGAAAAAAGGGGGAAATTAAGAAGATGACGAACTAGTAAGGCAGAGAGGAAGCAGGGAAAGGATCAGCACATTTGAGATATCAAATAAGGCTAAAAATAAAATGCTGTAGACAACCCATGATTTTCATCTTCAGATCAAAAGACTGCAAGGTTTAAAAATAYTAATAGCCTTAGCCTTTAGAAAGGAAACAAAGAGAGACACACAAACCCAGACCCCTTGCACTACGGAGGACTCCTTGGTCACTGCATATGGTTGGTGCAGTATATACATTACCTTYCCATTTAACATGAAATGATTCCCTTGCTCTGCCTTTATTTACTAGCTCATTGAGCACAGATGCACTCAGGCAGGATGCCACTCTCCATGCTACATGAAGCTTTCAGTCACCATGAAAGCTGAGATCCTCTCTCCACGCTGGGGCTTGACCTTGCAAGACACAACAGATGAACCCTTGTATCACCTTGCCAATATCAACACCAGCCCCAGTGTCACAAAAACCAAGGTGAGCACCTTAGGCATCCTAAATATTTCTTCGTGGTGCTACTACAAAATCCAACAATTCTCTGAAGTTTGGAAATATTACCGATACTATAAAGCAAGGTGTGCAGTTTGTTCAGATTAATTCAAGTCTCAGCCTAAAGAGGCAAAGCAAGATTAACATCAGCTACTTGACATTAGAAGATGAAAGGTATTTCTGAAATGCAGTTCGATTCAGGTCATTTAAAAACGAGGACAGTCTGTAAATCACCCAGTCTGTCGTAAGCATGGACAATTTTTCAAAGTTTGCTAGAAAACCTGGGTTCTTCTATTTCAGAGTCACAAATGAACATGTGGAATCTAACTTATTCCAATAAGCTTCCTAACTGTGCTCTGGGCTGGCAGTCTAAGTTCTGCATACCTGCAATACAGACCACATGACCATCCATCAGGACCAAAGATATCCCCACTCTGGCCAACCAACAAAATCTTTCTGTTGATCAAGACAACCGGCAGCAGAACAAGCGCAGGTTTATGCGTCTATTTGAAGGTCACAGTTAGGTCTCCTGTAGCGTAAGCGTTCCTCTGCTATCTAACGTCAGCTGAAAACTGGAGAGAAAGTCCTCTTTTCACTTAAGCTGCACGCCAACAAAGGGAGAGTGCCAAGACATATATACCACAAAAACTACATGAACAAAAGCTAACTGGAGATGAACCTCACAGTATTTCCATTTTATTCAAATGTATTTCTGTAAAGAGCTTTCAATTACAGAAAGAAAAAAAGGGAAAAAAAAAGGATTAGAGCTGGGACACTGTTCAGCTATAATAACAGAGCACGCTCAAGTACTGTGCCCAGGCCATTTTCGAAGCAAGTGGACTTCACTAAACCACAGCCAAGACTCTGAATGAAATTATGTGGGCCCGGGGCTGTGTTTAACTCACCAGTTATTTCTGTTTTATGCTCAGATGCAAAAGAAAACTCTCAGGGAAGATCACTTCCTGCAGCCTCAGCAGCTAAGCAAGCAAATGGGAAAGGTTCTTTCACCCAACCCTCTTCCCCCACTGAAGCCTCCTTTGCACTACAAGTTTCAACATTTGAATGCAGAATTATGTGATTACCATCTWCTGTTTAACTCAAGAGTAATTTTTGTCTCACATATTCACTACTCACAACAAGGACCTTGAGCACCACCGGAACCTTTCACTCCATGCAAACTCATCAGTGGATTCAACAAGCTACACAACTGAATCTTTTTCCTGTTTCCAATTAGAAGAAACAATGAATTCAAAAAAATATATGTAAGTTGTGTGCAGGTTTTGGAAAGAGGTACAGACTGATCCTTGGAAATTTACCTAACCACTAAATAGTACAAACCCCATCCAGTGAGGTACTGGCCAGACTTGGGATGCATCTGCTTAAGCTGCCTCTTTCAATCTTCACATTGTGTCTCTTATGAAACATCAGAAAAGGTCTTACAGAGAAAGAAAGGCCCTAAAAAAGAGAGAAGCAGCCACACATAATCAACACACTTCAAATAAGAAAATCTTCAGTAAAAAAGACAAAACAAGTATGCCTTATGGATCCCTAACAAGAAGTCTAGACAGCTATATACCTCTCTAATGTGTTGTGAACAACTTCTGCGGCTACCCGAGTACTTTAAAGATGCTTTAACAACCAGTTCAGTTAGAGCTCACACTGAATTGAAGGCAGACAAGATACTTAAGTTATTTTAAATACGTTTTACCTATATACAAGCGGTCTCATTACCAGGAAAGCAACGTTACCAAGGACAATCCTTGCTTCCTAACCTGAGAAGCAAGATGTTAATGCTTATTTCATACACGCAACCACAAAATAATGCTGTATAGACACAATTCATTTGCTAATTGCCTCCCCAAACACTAAAGTGAAGGAAGACCAAGTACATCACTTAGCCATCATACTGGAGGTAGCCACAACTGTAATAAAAAAAGAGAAAAAAGTAATTCCAAAACACACATACAACTTCCAGCATTGGGTAAGACAAGTGGAACACTCAAATGCGTGTCTGCTGGCAGAGCRYTGGGTTCACCCTGGCGTTCCCAGCTCACCACAGGAACCAGCCCACACGGCAGGTACCGGCAGCAATGTCCTGCTCAGACATCTGCAGCAGTTTCTTCAGAGCCAGCTGAGCCATGGTGTCACCAGSCTGGGCCCTTCTGGAGATGGCAGTGACGTTACAGGCACTGTTAGGTCAGTGAAAAGCAACCAGTGCACAGCTCTTCAGAAACAGCCCTGAACGCCGAGCATCGCRGCGAGCCGTTTGGTATTTTGACAGCAGCCCCGAAGGCAGCAGCCCCTCRCCGCAATGTAAGGCACATCGCGGGTATTCTGCACAGCCACCTGGCAGGGAATGACATTTGGGGAAGCCGGAAGCAGGAGCACGAGGAGGCAGCAGGCGGGGGCGCTCCCTCCCCCTGCGGCCCACGGGCCAAGGGGCACCCCCGCCAAGCACGTGCCCGGCCCGGGCGGCGGGGGAGGCGGCGGCCGAGCCCCAGCGGCCGCTGCCCCGGGGGGACCGGGCGCCGGCGGGGCCCGTGTCGCGGTCCCGGGGGGGCACCGAGGTGCCTCCCCCCTCCACCGCCTCCCGCGGCGGGGCCCGGCCGCGCCGCTTTGTTCCGCCGCTCCTACCTCCAGGATGTCCTCCAGGACGTAGGCGTCCATGGCGGCCGCGGCCCCGCGCCTCACCGCGCCGCCTCCATGCCCGCCCTGCGCCCGCGCCCGGCGCCGCTCGCCGCGCTCCCCCCGCCGCCCGCGCGGAACAGGAAATGGACGGGTCCACCCGCCGCGCGGCCGCCGCTACCACCGCGCGCGCGGGGGGGAAGGGCAGGGCGGGCGCACGGGGCGCCCCCCGCCGCGGCTGCGCCCCCCGTGCGGGGAAACACCCGGAGGTCACGAAGGAAGGCGAAAGCCTCGGAAAGGCGCCCAAATGGGCACCGCGGCGGGGACGGACGCCTCGCTCAAACCTCCTCCCACCCCTCTTTTTTCCTCCTCTCTTTTATTCACCAAATTCCTTTTTTTTCCAACTATTAGTTTTGCAATACCATTTCTTTATCTTTCTCACACACATACCACTGCCTCGGCAATGCACCCATGCAATCTGCATCACTGGACGAAACACAGCAGGCCTACCTGAGATGAGCCCCAACTAAATAATAATAATAGTACAGAGCCACCCACATTCTCTCCCTTTTCTGCTGGGGCTTCACTGGGTCTCTAAAGTCTCCACAAATTAACYCCACCAAGAAAGGGAGAGCAGCAGCTCTGCAGGCTCAAGGAAACTCCAAGGTCTATACGAGGTTCTCTGGCACAGCCCCTTCTCTTCTGCTCCACAAYCCAGTTAATCCTTCCCAGCAAATCCTTCCCAAACTGTCCAGCCTGTCCTACGCACTCCAGGTTCAACCACCACATACCCCCATCCTCCCCGTCCTTCTCCTCCTTGGCTCCAAGGGAACACAGTGTGGGAGGTACTTCAGAAGCAGCTGGAAAAACAAAATGGAGTAACCATAAAGAGGAAAGCCCAGGAGCTTTCGAAAAAACAGCTCTCTCACCATGGGACACGGTGGGAAGGAGGCATCCCCAGCAGGCCAGGTGCCCTGAGCCAGCAGGCAAGGTCCCGGCTGAAGGTGGCGTCCACCCTGCGTCGCCCACCCCTGTCAAAATCCACACGGGAAGCTGTTAGAGCTGGATCCTCCCTACGAGCCTTAATTCTCCGGTTTCAAGGAAAGCAGCACCGTAAATCCCACCAGTCGCAGAAAACATCCCCTCTTGCACTGCAAGCGTAAAAGGATCGGATGGCCAAAAGAACCATAACAATTTTAAGTCAGGTTCAYATTTTGCCTTGAAGAGAACACCAGTCGAAACACTTGCTATTTTTTATCATCTTTTTTGCAAAACCATGCTTTAGTTCCAACAAATCTGCTCTTGAGAGTGACAATCTCATCATGCTTCAGCCAAGCYGACCAGACCCATTGCTTCCAGTAGTTAAGTCTCCAAGAAGAAATTTTTCTAGCTGACCACAAGGTTTCAGCACAGCCTCGCTCTCCTGCTACAAAATCTGTATTTCTTAGTGTAACGCAAATGGAAACAAACCCTCCTCAAACACCAAGAAATCCCTTATTTTCACATGGACACTCTACTTGTTCATATGCTCTACAGCATTTTTCTGCGTAACGGAACATGTCGGACTGTACAGTTTGGTCTAAAATTTATTGAAGGAGTACCTCCAAGGTCTGTTCATCTTGGACACTGCACAACCTAGGCCTCGAGCCTGTTTTTTGCATGCAATCCATCTTACCTAATTCACATCACTCAAGGCCAAGGAATTTTTCCACTATTCAGCAGATGCCTTCCTCAATTCAGGCTTACATTTTGCCTTTTCTAGTGGCCAAGCTTCCTTCAAAAATACAATACCAGAAAAGTTATCTGGGAAATTCACTCCATTAATATTTTGTCTGTTCTTTAGCTTTTTTTTCCTAAATGGTCTAACCCATCTATACACTCCAGCTTCAACTTTTTCCATTTGAAAAAAAAAGTTTAAAAAAAGCTCTCCACAATGCATGTACATTCAAAGGAAAAAAAAWTAAAAATCCAATGACTAATCCTTATAATAGGATAACTAAAAGGACAGATCATTTACCAGTATTTTCTGTAGACTAAATACAGTGAAGTTTTCCTAAAAAGCTGTACTTCCTGAAAAATTCCTTCTGCCTTTCCCTCCTGGAACGTATTTAGTATCCTACTGAAACAGGTCAAACTGTTTCAGTTTGATGCATACTCTAGTGGATGCACACTCTAAGACAGAGAAACCACAACTATCTATACTTGYTAGACAAGTTTTTTAAAAAAAGAAATTCAGATAAAGGGAAATTCATCAGAGAAGCATCCACATTACCACAGACAACTACGTGTAGKAGGCTGTTGTTTGTGCAAAGAATCAGCAGACAAACCCCCTCATTTTCCCAAAACAGTGCTTCTAGGTCAGGATGTTGGGTGCTCCAGTCAGGCTCCTGTATAAATGCAAACCTTACTGCAAAACTTAACCTGAGTACAAAGCTCATCCTTACCAGCTTGAGGGCTTCCTTTAATGGCAAGAGTTCTCTCTTAACAGAATAATTTTTCAATTTTCCAAGCAAAAATGCACGTACATTAGGGCTATTATGTATGTTTTTGAAAAATACAAGACAACACTTAACGCATTTTCAAATGGAAAGGGAACATAACACAACAGCAACACAGCTGTTTGTTCAGCACAAAAGGAAATCAAATAGTACCAACTTTTTCATTTTTATGAAATGAAAACATATTAAATTATTATATTATATACTCAGTGCAAGGTGAAGGTTTTCAGGCAGACYTGCATTCTGTTCCTGCTGCAAGCAAAACAGAGGAATCCAGGAAAARCAAAAATAGTGTTTACATCAAAGTCTGCCATTTGCTTCATTCGTATTTAAATCATATCAGTAGGGCTTTAAACACAGCTAAGAACATACCTGTAACTTTGCAAAGGTGAACAGAGGTCCATTTATTCTTGGTTTACAYGCCCTGTCAATTAGTTGAATTGGCTGTTTTTAGAGGAACATATTCACTATCCTTTACTATATCCAGGCTGCTAKTTTTTTTAAAAGGTACCTACCTTTATTTTTATCACTACCTGTTAAGAGTTAGGAAAACAAAAGAAACAAAAACAAGTGTCACTAAAAAAAAAAAAATCTTTCCAAGTCATATACATTTTATAACCCTAAAAGATAGAGAAACCCTTAAGCTCCCCATGGAGAAGTTGAGAGAATTAATACTCAGAAGGATCAGCTTAGGGAAAACAAATGCATAACAGYATCACTTAAAAACACAAGACTCATATTTCAAGCTGCACTAAAATGCCTTAAACCCAAAAGCATCTTGAGATCATATTCTACATCAATAAACAAGGCCAGAGACGTGCAAATCAATGTTGGTTTTCTCTGTGGTGTGTTCAAACAGCAGTGGTACCTAAAGCTGCCTAAGTGAAAAGCAAATGACTGGACAGCAGGGAGAATAAAAGCATCTAAAAGAACCAAGGAAGAAGTAGACAGCCAGTCTATGAGTACTAGGCAGATAGTAGAAAGAAAGAAATCAAGCACACTTTTCAATACCCCACTGTGCCATTTGCCACCACTAACTCTGAACTGGCATCCCTGGGTTGTGTCCTGGTGCAGCCCAAGCACTTTTAACAATCGATCAGCTGCCCACCCCGGCACCCTGAAACGCGAGCGCTTCAGCGATTGATCAGACAATTCCCCCTCTTATATCACAAAAGCACATTGTTGGCCACTTCCAGCTGATCCAGCAGTACTGGTCACCAACTGTACCAAAGCCTATAAAAACCCATTTTCTGTGTTTTCAGAGCCACAGAGCACAGTGCTAAGGTTGGCCTTTTAAACTGTCTCCCACTCAGACACTAACACCTTATTCAATAAAACAGATGATGTGCAGTCATTACTGAAAAGCCACATAAATGAAACTGGTCAAAACAAAACAGACAACAAAAAGAACCCTTAGAAGCAGTCCTCATTAAAAGCACAAAATATCATTAAATAACCCCTGCAAGGTGGTTTTCCTACGCATTTCTCTTCAGTAATAGGCAGGCTGTGTTCTCAAGAGATGACCTTAGAGAGAATCCCAAGTTACGATGGGGCCACTTAAGACTAAAGTCAGTTGGGTTCCCAGCGAAGTTTCCGAGCATCTGGATTTTCGAACTAGTTTAGAGCAGTGAATGGCAAAAATCTTACCACTGACACAAGAAGTGTCTTGAAAGCTGAGGCAATCACAAACATCATATTTGAACATCTTGAATATGACATGATACAGAAARATTGGCATTGCTGATTCACATGAAAAACAGAAGAAATCCACAAAGCAATTTAAAGTTTTCAGAGTCTCTTCTAACACTTGGAAATAAAACCAGCGGTCCTGGATAAGATACACGAGCAGTTCGATGTATATCTTAGAGAAATATTTGATGGTGGAAGAAAAATCCACACAGCTTTTTCAACACCTGCTTCAAACCTTCTACATTTGAAGAACTCCCTAGGCCAGAAGAATACCCTACTAATGCAGGGAAAAAAGCAAAGCCTGAAGTACAGTGCCCAGGAGCGCAACCCCTTCAAGCTTAAGTCAGAATCTCCCTGGTGTTGCAAGAGCATTCCCATTAGTATTACACAGGAGAACAGAACAACATAAATAAGACAGATGAAACCAACTTCAGAATAATGCAGAAAATCAATTGAATAGCTTCACAAGTCAACACACACAGAGGGGATTAATTGGCCTAGTCTGGACTTTATCTTGGAGGCTGCAAAACAACAGTTCAATAGAAAAGCACTTTCAATTTAGGAACTTAGCCTAAACCATAGGAAGTGGGCCTTCCCCCAATACTTAGCACAGATAAGGCTATTAAACTTCAGTATTACCAAATATTCTATAGTCACCAAAATTATCTCAGAAAGTRCACAGGAAAAACTCAAAAAATACAAAAAAAGTTTAATTTGACTGGGAGACCCACTGACTGGTARCCAATATCAATGTGTATGTACATCTACTATACTATATATACAGTACTATATACTAAATATACTAGTTCTCAACTTTCCATTTGGTCTTTTTTTTTTTTTTGGAAGAGTGATAATACTCCTACCCACCTTCATTTTGCTGAATTGAGCCAAGTTCTTGCCATCTGCTTTCAAATTAAAAATAGCACTTTGTCAAAAYCCTCTATAACCAAGTTGGATTTAAATTTACGCATCTGTAAGGGTACTCACTAGTTCAATTAAGCCAACTTCCATATAAAAAAGGCACTACAATTCACCTACTCTCATTAGGAATTACTTCCAAATGTGCACATATCTTTCCCTGACATCATTAGCTCACTCAAATAACAGTCAACCCTCTTCATTCCCTGCTATGTCTAACATAAAGACAGAAACTATAAGAAGTCTTTTTCATACCACAAAAGCATGACCTTTATTTCACAATAGATTGCATCATATAACTTCTGGTGCATTTTTAAGGTCATTCAGTTCTTSGTCAATATAAAAAAAAAAGATCAGTTTCTTTCTCCAGTCAAACTTCAAGTCTCTTGATCCTCAATGGCTTATGATTGTATAAGACCAGTATAAATGTAAATCTTAAGAAAAATTTGCTTCCCCCAAACACTTTTTTCCTTCTTTACTTGACCCACTGCAGCAGCTCCATTTCTAGTCACCAGCCTGACTATATTTCCAACCTCCTTCAGGTGCTCTGGTGAATTCCTATTACACCAGAACTATTTTTCTCTGTTAAGTTGTGTTTTGGGGGTTGAGAGCAGAGATTGTTTAACCAAAGTAGAAAGGCACCAGGTTAAGGCATGCTGCCTTTTATTTAGTTTTCCATTTATTCTGTTACCTTTAAGCATTTCTGGGCATTCAGCCTGTCGATAGTGCTTCAGCTAACAACTGAGGCAAGGCATTCATTTCATCTCAAAACTGCAAGATTACTCCCACTGCCTCATCCTTGCTCCCCTGTTGCAGCTCTGTTACCCCATTGGAGACAGAGAATTTTCTCGATAAAGAGTCCAAATGTTTTTCTGCTGGATGAGCTATTTAACAACTTGTAGTGATGAAATCCTAACCCTTAAAAAGGCCCTCATGTTGTATTGTTGAGACTTAAATTCTCTGCAGCTCCAAAGAGACTAGTATCTTCAACCTGTGTCCATACTTAACTACCTCCCAAAGCRCAAATAAACACGTGCCAAACTTTTYGTGTCAATTTTAAAGACTGCATAAAACCACAAAAKGTTTAAAAACCACCTGTTGACAACAGACTCCGACAGAGGTTTATGAGAAATGTTTATGGTCTCACCACATAAAGCTGCTTGATGTCCGTCGCACAGCCCTCCTCTGAGTCGCTCACCCCTAATCCACGCACCCTGTCGACAAGTACACTTATCCGCTCACAGGACCCAACAGGATATAGCAACATCGGACAGGATGACGCCACGTTCAGGGAATTTCAAGCACAGTAATAACTGGAGGGTTTTAACATTCACACAGCAATATGYTTTCCTAGAACATCTATCATTCAAGGGTCAGCAAGAAGGCAATCACTCCCACAACTGGAAAAAGTTAACAAAGCCATGMCAAGAATGCAAGGAAAACCTCCAAGGATTCACCAACAGTGTACACAAGCTCCAAGCAAATGCATTCATCTTAGAGTACTTTTCCAGGAAGTCCAAAGCAAAAGACTTCAACTCTGTCTCAAGTGATATTCTAACGTTCAGCCCAAAATACATGAGCTAATGCTTTTAAATTCTKTTAGGAGTCTCTTAGAGCAGAAAGCCACAGACACAAGGGTTTAGCAATATAAAGGTACTTCTAAAATAACTGTTCATTTAAGACTAAATATGACATCTGAAAATTTTATCACGTGGTTAAGCAGCAGCCTGGCACAGTGTGACAGGAACTCTTCTGTTGAGCAAGAAAACCCTTCTCCTGTAAGTGCTTGTCCAGGCTCTACACTCCTTTTGGACTTACAATTCTCTAAAGAATTAAAAARAAARGGGGGAAAGGAAAAAGCAGATTTCTATCAGATTTCTATTTATATACTATATTGCCTCAATGATGCCACAAAAACAGAATCTCATTAAAAGCCATTCTACTAAGCTATATTCCTGCAGACTTATGCACAACACAGACTGGAAATTATTTTCTATCTTATTACMAGAGCCCCTATGATTTCACTATGAAGGGAATGCTCAAAGCAAATGAAAATTAAATTGTCACCAACATACAATAATGAAAAAAACCTACATTTTTTAAAAGCAATTAAAAGGCTTAGCCATTTTCTCCATCAAAAGCATAACATCGCTGCTTTCAATTTTAGTAAAAAAGGAGCTTTCAGTAGGAGATAATCTTATCCCGTTGAAGGACTTGATGCTTTCACTGGGCGAGATTGTAAGACTGTTTTAAACATYTATTCTGAGAACCTTAAACTCAACAAAGAAATTGGTCTTTCACATTAAAGATTAGGAATACACGCAGAGAACGCCAGCTTGGGAATAGGGAGGGTGGTGGAGGGCTTCATTCTTCAAACTATTTAATATGTGTGCATTTTTCTTCCACTCATTAAAATATCTGTGGCAGAACAGCTGTGTGCAGGCAAAGGGGAATTTGCATAGCCTCTAASCAAGGTACAAATTGATCACAAACGCAGGTACACCAATACTCATACAAGTGCTTCTAAAATGCTAAGGTAGTTATTAWTCCAAGACATCTTGAGATCAGTATGTGTATGAAAGTAACAGACAGCAACCATGCTCTGTTTACATACATCATGCATGTGTATCATTTTAATACACATGCAGAAGAACATGTCCACTTAGGGCAAAGCGAATCCATATTTCCCCTGGTTACTGTTTGCAAGCACAGACTCCAAAACAAAGGGTCTTTCCCTCAGATCTGATATGAGGCAACACATTTTGGCAATTTCAGCAGCAGAACATGGTACACGAACAGAATCACAGACTTCAACAGCCATAAAAGGACTAAATATAATGAGCAGGATGCGAGTTCTTCTTTCACTCAGTTCATAGGCATTAAACTTGCATGAAAACACAGGAAGAACATACCTTATGTTTTCAGCCTAAGCAACCTACAGGTAAGAGCTGCCAGACGCTGGAAGTTGTAGAATAATTTAAGTGTAAACACATTTCTCAAAGAGTTAAGATGCTCTAAACCAAATAACCCAGTTTCTAGATCACGGTCCTTCTTAAGTRGCAAAGTGTATCAGTTTCTCATGTGCACGCTAATCCAATTAACTGAACATTGATATGACCTATTTCCATGCCAATTTCTAATCCTAGATCTGCTGGATCAGGAMCTCCACGTCTCAACAGCTCTACACTTAAGTGGGCCATAGGCAGCGATGTATTCAGACTTGATTTATACCACATTTCTAGAGCTATTCTAACTGCGATGGAAACAAGCAGAGCCCTGAATGTTGTGTTTGATTTTTCTATTACAAAGCTACCAGCACATGGAGTTACAAGCTGTTATCTTCAGGTTTATGGACTTAACTGTTCATTTACAGCAATCCTAAGTCTGGAATCTAACCGAGAACAAGCTGCTGTGAAAGACTCAAGTAAGAGAAATGCATATAGGGAATAAAATTGAAGAGAGCATTCTGTGGTAGCTATGTTCTTTTAACATGGTTGCTCACTTCCAGTTTCATCTGAGCTTACTTTTAAAAGCTCATTTTTAGGTGGAGAAAAAAAAATACTACAACAACAAAACCCATACACACCAGCTAACTGCCTTGACAATAAAAGCCCTTCCCAACCAACAGGCATACAGCGATGATCTCTCTCATTTGAWTTCATATTAAAATCCATCACACAGTATTGTTTAATCATTACAAAGCCTAACAAATGCATTACAAGTTACTGTTAAAGTCTAAACCAAATGGCCACTTTTGGTTATCACAGGGCTATCGGAAGATCTAAATATGGCCCACATGGGACAGAATACTTACTAAGAGAAACAATCTGGGCCATACATGCTTTAACAACTACCCCAACAGTTGGGAAAAGTTGTCTACTCYGCAATATCCATCTCTCGATTACAAWGAAAACCACCACTATCACTATTCTTGAAATCTCTTTTTTGTTGTTGTTTTGAATGCAAAGAAAAGCTTTTGCATTTAACACACTGAGAATTGGATTCCTGCTCAAATTTAAAATTTACATCACTCAATTTCTTGTTAAGCGACACTCTTCGTAACTGCTAACGCAGATAAAGCTGCTCAAGGTAGAGATCTGCTGGCTAGCAGGTTTTGTTCATACACAAACATATCAAAGCAACACAACAGTCCAGCAGTCCCAAAGCCCTGGAGGAATTAGCATCTGTAGTAACTTCCACAACAAACACTGCACTTGGCAGAGCTGGTTCAGGGCTTAGCTAAAGGTTAGATATTAGATCARCCAACTCGCTGCTTCATGCTGCGCCATGCCCTAAAGATTTCTACAAGACACAACCGCAGTGCAATACCAGTAATGTGCAAAAACTCCTTGCAAGATTCAAGTACAGCAAGGCTTACACAGAAGTTCCCTAGATACATCAACATTCTCCACACGCTCAGGCTTGAGAAGCCCTTTGCAAAGTTTAGCACATGGAGTTTGCCACTATAATTATCACGGCAGAGATCCTTTATCAAGACGATGCTTCCCAAAAATACCAGTGTGCTGTTATGCCAACTTTCACTTCTGTTAGTGATGGAGATGGACAGAAGGCATATGTTCTTGCATCTAGCAGACTGCTAAGCTCCAGGGAGTGATCTTATTCTTCAAATTAGCTTCRTTATTCCTATTACGATTGCCACATTGACCCAAACTGTGCACTGCCACTACTTCATGCTAGTCAGTGCACAAGTCCTTGGCTGCCTTTCACTTATTAAGGTAGAGGTGGCAATGCTGATACCACAAAGTGCAGAGATTACTGAACAAAACACTGCTTCAATCCTCCTTCTCCCACTCCAAAACTGTTGCTTTACCAAACCTAACAAATACATTTTATCTGCAAAAGGATCAAAGCTTTAAAGCTGGATAGTGGGATAGAGGAGGGAGAGGAAAAGAAAAAAAAGCAAACACACCCTACATGTTATCTTCCCAAGACTAGGCCAGACATAAGAAGCTGTTAAGACAACTACTTTTGCCTTTGTGTTACCTTGTCTATACAAATACAGTGGTAAGAGATGAGCACGCAGCTAAACAAAACAACACACAGACTTATCTTAAATACATGCTCCCTCTCGAGTCTATTTTTTATCCCAGCCAACCACCATTACCTAATAGAAAAAACAAGGTGAAAAACAGTTAAGGAACACCTATACGTAGCTTAATTCTTCACATAGTTAGCATTTTAGACTTTATACGGTAGGGAAAGAGGTAAAACATCTGGAATCCTGAGATAACCTCTGAATACTGAATCACGCAAAGCACCAACAGCTTAGTGAAAAGAAAAAGGGAATGCTGTCCTTTATTGGTCGAGTATATGTTCTCTTTAAGCATTCTTCTTGCACTTGCAGACTGTGCCTCTGCGCAGAATTCACACACTAACACCAAGACATACTTACATTTGCTGATAAAGCTGTCTGTGTGTTACAGAATACATTTCTCTCCCAGTATATCTGTTAAACATCCTTATCCAAAACCATTTGTTAACATTAAGTCTTTACCCGCCCACACACTCAGTATTCTTTTTTGAGGCATCACAAGTTATTTCGAGAGCAACAGAATTCAGGAAAAAACACATAGCTGGAGAAGACAGAGCAGACCTTCTTCTCAAGATGCCCCTTCTCACCAACAACCTAGAATGCCATAGCACAAAGCTATCACATTATCCACTCAGGAAGGAAAAGCCTACTGACTAGGAAGGAAAAGCCTACTGACTAGGAAGGCAGCCATAGATCCCACCTAAAATGACCTAAAGACTAATATTAAAAATGTTCATCTTTTACTTAACTCAAAAGGGCTTGTTTCTTCACCTTTGGAAACAAACCCTCCTTATCTCAGATGGAGAGCAGTGATTTTCAGTTCCTACTTAGGACTTGCAAATCAGTCWTATTCCAAATACACACACATAGTCCTGTTTTGAAAAACATGAAGAATAGAAAAACACATGTAAACCCACTTGTCTTTAAAGTTAACAAAGGAGGAAGTCTGCTCCCATCTCAGTTAGATCTGTTCCATAGAAAGCATTCATTCTCCTTAAAGACCCAAATTACTAAGGTAAAATAAGGGGCTTTTAGCTCCAGATTGCACAGAGTGGAAGAGTTAAGTAGTTCTGGAGAAATACAGCCTTACATGCAAACAAATAAGCAAATTCACATGGTGCTCCRGCAGATAACACCCCATCGCGCAATGAGCATTTTATGCCAGGGGCTTCCTATTTCAGGCACAGATACTTATTAATAATYTAAATTAAGTAAACAAACATCTTGAAGATGAAAAAAAATACACACTTGGTCTAACAAGACATCATTTATTAGCTCAGCATACCTCATGTCTTTTCCATGCACAAAGTACAGTACACACACTCTCCTAACTAGCATGTAAATGTGTGTATTGCTTCAGAAATGCAGGCACACTGTATGTCAGGCATAAGCAAAATGTATGATGGCAAGAAAATGAAGAGGTAAGTAATGTCATCTGCCAATAATCATGAGGCAGGTAATGACATCAAGCCAGTCAAACCATTATTTCGGTCTTCCAAACTGATTCTATTGGAGCCTGCTCCAGAGGAAAATAACCAAGGGATATAAAATATTTTTGGCTAGCACTTAGAGAGGTCACAAAGAAAATGCTATTGTCATGAAGCTTCATTGCAGAATTCAACTACCAACTTGCTCTATGAGCCCTGATAGTTCAGGGATTTTTGATAGCTATCCTTTACATGTCTTCAAACAAACCCAAAATTCCTTTCAAGACCAGCAGAAATTAAAGGATGCTAACTCTTGACAGTTATATTCCATYATACTTCACACATTTCTCACACAAGATATGTTTTATCTCACCTYTAGCATCAAATAAATGCCAAATACGTCCAGTAAGGGTGAGGTTTGTGTCAGGAYTACGAACCATACAGTCAGCATTAGGGTTTCCAAGCTCTCAGTTAATTAAATAACTTGAATTTCTAGAGATAGGCAATATGTCTGTAATGGACTCTGCTGTGGCTGCTCACCTGGTTCCTCAGTCAGGTCAGTTAACTGGTGCAAGATAAGTATGGTTCTACCGTGTGACACATTGTATTAACTGTACCAAGAAGGAAAGAGCCAAAGTCACCTTAGCTCTTATGCAACAATTCCCCCCACTCCCCTCCCCCCTCCAAGAAATTTCACTATCATTTCTCCGTTWGAAGGGGAAAGTTTACCAAAGAAATGCAGAAGAGGAGTGGAGGAAGATGAAGATTGGATCAGAACTCCATACACTAACAAGCACACATACTGATCTATTGCTTTTTCAGCCCTTTATTTGAAGGAACAAAGAGATGAAAGCAATGGCAAGACAGGGGATATATCATTCCCTGGTCAACTGAAGAATGGTGACTTTGCAAAAGCCAAAGGCCCTCTCATTCCCAATTCTGCACTCTCAGGGGTCTAATTAAGAGTGTTAGCATAAATTTGGCAAAGATTAGAACATCGCATTCATGCTTGAAATCAACTACTTACATTAATTTCTAATTTGTTACAATTTTTTTGAAGTATTACAGCTGTGTGTTCATTACACTCAAAATAACATCAGTAAACCCAAGTTTTCAGATTAACACCTTATATCCCACGGTTAAATGAGCTGCTTCTCCATGATGAGGTTTTCAAACAGCATCAACAAACTCTTAGTAGTTCAGCTCAACTACTAATTCATCCACAACTGGAAGAGAACAAGAACTACACAAAAGTGTCTTATTTACAGAAGCAATGGGGGGGTGGTGGTGGGGGTGGTGGTGGAAGAACATCTAAGAAACAGCTAAGATGATTTTAACATATCCTTTCCATAGAGAAGTGCCTTCAGGTGTATCTCCCATTAGCATTACTAAGAACAATTCTTAGTTATTTGCAGAAATCCTCAGAACCAGTGACMAACTAAACTGGCCAGAAAAACAACTCCTTGCCAAAGACTAATCTACATCTACTCATCATGACACTCTYCAGTTAAGGGATAAAGTTACACATTCATAAAATATATGAAACAAAGAAAAAGCAGTCATATAATATTTTTGCTTGTTCACTGCCAGAAGCAAATATTCTCAAAGTTCAAAGACTTAAAATCAGCTTGTAAACAGAGTTTAAATAATTAAACCTTTCTGAACTTCCTAATGGAAATTCTAATGCATTCCAAATATCAGACTCCCAGATATCAGCTCCTGCACAGATGAAAATTCATCTTTTCTTTTACCTTACCACTCCATGGTTGATTCACAGCAAATGATTAACAGAATCAGCATATATGAGAAAAYCTGGAGAAAAGGCTGCAAACTTATGTATTCTTCCAGAACCTGTTCCAAGGAACAGTTAAGYGACATTTTAAAACACAAAGATGCTCATGCACCCCAACAAGAAATTATKAATAGAAATACAAATCAACAAAAATATTCTCTAATATTACTATTCATATTATATGCCAATGTTCACCTTATTTACTCACTTTCAGAAACCTGRCAAACAATTTGAACCTGTTCCCTAGCACATGAAATCTGACAAGCAATTTCTTCATCTTCAGATATTACAGATTCACCTTTCAAAAATAAGTCATGTTTAATTGGAGATGGAGGGAACACTGCAGAGAGTAGAAGCACCTTTCCATTAAGCAACCATGGAACAGACTGGTCTAGAAGCATTCTTGTTTTCAATTACACTTTCCCCAAAAGTCTGCCTCAGAACAGAAAACACAAAGATGACAGAAGATACAAGGAATGAACAACACTTTAGGGATGCAACTCCTTTTCTACCGACGAGTAATTTGTACCTCAAGCCCCAGAATAGCTAGAAGAAAACTACTTAAGATCTGTAAAAATATTTACATRCTTCATCCAAATATATCTCAGCCATAAACATTTAACATGTCAGTCAACTCAATTTTCATACGTATCCTTGTACCTATGCAGCTTTTGCTTGAAGGCGCAGACTGAGAGCTGCCACCTGATCAAACTGTCACAGAAGTCCCATTTGACAACAGTAGATGCAGCTGCTTAAAACAGCTTATGAGACTACTGTTTAAAACACTGAACAGTTGGTTATACATAACATAGTGATTCGTAAACCAAGACCAGAATCCTGCTAGCATACATGCAAGTTGACCTGCTGCTCAGTGAAACGTATGGTATGCATCAAGATGTGAAAAACAGAAACCTGCCACAACAACAGACCAAGTATTTTGCAATGTTTGACTTCTATCTTTTCCCCTTACCTCAAGATTGCTCTTCCTGGATACTGAARAGAGTTCCCACGTTTTCTTTTATAACTGGTGGGTAGGAAAAAGATCATTTGTCATTTACAGACTATACTGGACTGCACTATCAAGAACATGGCTCTGAGTTTTGTTTTTGTTATAGTTTTTCTCAGCAATCAGTAGTTGAGCTGCAATTTCACAGAATAACCTTGGAGATTATCTGTACATTGAGGTCAGAGCTCATTAAGCTCCTGAAGCACGATGAAGTATTAATTTAACTTCTTCCAGSGCTCTAACCACTGCCTCAGGTGCCACCCTGAGAGACAACAGCATTCAGGGATAGACACAAAGGGAAACATCTGATGACTGCTTTTCATTTCACTCCAGCAGTTGAGCAGTGAGCAAGCCAAACAAGGCCTTTCCACTCATGGGGATTCTGCTATTTACTGCCTGCCAGCTTTCCAATCATGCTTCCTTTACTGGTTCCTACCGTACTCCTTATCTGGAGAAGCTGCCACATTAATAGTCAAATCTCAAATTTCTCACTTCAGAGAGGACAGACGACTCAAACTGCACAGGAAGAACAAAACCTAACCAGACTGTCTCAAGTTGACAGAGCTAACCAAATGAATGATCGGAGCAGCAACTGCTGCATCAATGCTGCAGTTAAACAGTATTTTGACAGTATTTTCCATTCACAGCATAACCGTAAAGCAAAACAGAATTTTTAAGTCTGTCCCTTCCAGATAGCCTGTGGTCAGAAGACCACAATCAAACCACCGAAAACTACACAAGCTACACCCATCTCAAGTCTGAATTAAAAATAAAACAAAAAAATGGAAAAAAAAMCCCCACAGCAGTAGCTCAAATAATTTTTTTAAAYAAAGTTTTTATAAGCCAAAATTAACTGTCAGGTTGTTTTCAAGACAAAGAAAACTGCTTGTCGTAAAGAGCACTTGATAGATTTTCTCCCTAGCAGTTAATGGAAACTGCTTTGAGGTTAGATGCTCCACTCCATTATTTAGGCCATCCTCCCACATTTGCATTCCCCAGAACAGTGATTTTGGGTGTGCACATTGCACCAAGCCACATTGCTTGATCCTGAACTCCATGAGAGAAAGACGCAAATAGTTTTTGGGTTTGGGTTTTTTTTTTTTTTTCCCCCTAAGGAACCTGAATGACCAAGAAGAATTACTATAAATGAGGGAGAAATCTTGCATTTATCCCTGACCCTGATTAACTCATGATATTACAGCCTGGGAAACCTTCACGGACTGTGACTAAGATGAAAAAGACAAAGAAGCTTCTAGATGTCACCATGGCCTCCCCAGCTACTGATAACAATGCAAATGGTTCTGTCAAAAAAGAAGCAAGTGTTCTTCTGTAGGCTCATGATATTTTAATGACCACTTGCTTTTCCATCTCTCTGCGTGTCTTACAGCATAATAAAGAGGTATTGGGCTATGGAAGGCCAAGGCTCACGTCAGCTGACACTTGCAGGCGTTCCTCTCTTGGCATTTCTTACCATGCCATGTACARTATCAGTTGTCCTGCTTGTATATAGAATCATTTTGAGCAGTGGATGGCTAATAGTGAGTGACCAAATAATACATTTGCCTATAGTTTTGTCAGCAAGTCTTCCTCAGCATAAATTCTGTTGAAGGTTTTTTTCACATACACCTAATGCTTAACTCTCTACTGAGACATCGGGTACGTGAGTGCTTGTGTCCCTCCATGCCTTTCAGACCACCCTTGTCAAACTCAACTGCCTCGTCTCAAGCATTTAACCAACTAGGAGCTATCCGAGTACCTGAGGGATCACTAGAGGTTAGAGTTCCGCACCTTAACACAGCTACCTAACGTCATACTTTGAGGACTTTTACCCACATGACAGTATTAGCTTTCCTAAAGCAAGTACTACAAAAACAAAATACCAGATTTAACTGCTTGTTAATCGAGACACTCGCCGTGTACAATGTCCTTTAGAGCAATGTGATAAAATGATTCAATTATCACCTTCTGCAGACATGCAGACATAAAAAGCAGAGTACTTCTTTACTATGCAAACACTGCAATAGCTTTTAACCATACTGGAYTCTTTCTTCCCCTTCTTCCTCCCCATGTTCGAATCTAACCTAAAGGTAKGATATGTCAGTTGAAATTCAAAATACTTATAAACACCCAAGAAAAGGTTAAAGATTTATGGGGGATATTTTGAGGATGCCATTCAAAAAAAAAACTAGCGGTGAATGTCTAGTTTGATGGTTTGAAAAGAGAAAATCAGTAGCAAAGCAACTGTATGTGACTATATATGCAGATGTGAATGCAGTTTTGGTCTTTATTTGTCCTTTTCAGCAATACCTACCTGAAAAATCTGACATTAAATGACAGTGATGTGAAAACGCTTCCCTGCACTTGTTTCTGTACGACAATTAAGTGGCAGCCGTCATCAGGCTCAGGAAGCACTTGGGATAAGAGCTAAAGTGCCAGGACTCCACAGCACCCTTRGCTTGAGCAGGGAAATAAAAACCTGCTCATACTCATGATGAACCTTTTCCTGCCACAGAGAGCGGCAAGCACTTCTCAGCGAGGCGCCCTACCTGGTGCCGGCAATCCCCAGGGCTAAGCCAGGGTCCCTGGGGGGCACTGGGTGCCTTCTCAAGGTGAAACTCTGTGCTGGCGACTCTGATTTATGGGAGTAGATCCTGGGAGAAGTGGATGTGAAACACATAATGTGCTCAGGGCCTTTCCACGCAGCAGGAGCAACCCATCAAAAAAAGGTGAAAAAAAAGAAGGGGAGAGGGGGCAAAACCAGGAAGGCGGAAAGGGGACCCCCGAACTGCAGCCCCCCCGTCCGTACACACCCCTTGGAAGCCCCTTAGGGGCGCGGGATTCCCCGCGCGGCCCCCGGGGCCGGTGCCGCCCCGCCACGAGGCGCCCCGGGGGTGGCGCGATGCTGCCCCCTTCCTGCCTCTGCGGCAGGGCCCGGCGGGCGCCGAGCGAGGCGGGAGCCGAGCGGGGGAAGGGGGGGGAAATTATGAAACCGGATCAGGAGGGCAACCCCCGCCGCCTGCCCCCCACCGCCGGTACCTCGGAGACCTCCTCCTCCTCCTCTTCCTCCTCGTCTTCCTCCTCCTCCTCCTCCTCCTCTTCCTCCTCGCTGCCGCCGTTGCTGCTCTCGCTGCCGCCGCCGCCGCTCTCGCTGCTGCTAGCCGGCCGGCCCGCCCGCCCGCTCCGCTTCGCCTTGCCCGCCGGCACCGGCGGCGGCGCTTTCTTGTTCAGCAGCAGGTCGCACATCCGCACCAGACCCCGCGGCGCCGCCGCCGCCGCGGCCGGGCCCGGAGGTGGCGGCGAAGCGGCGCCGCCGCTCAGGCCCTCAGGGGGCCCGGGCCCGGCCGTGGCGCTGCCGGCCTCGCCGCCGTCGTCTCCCTCCGCCGCGCCGGGCGCCTTCTCCATGGCCGCCGGAGGAAGGAGGAGGCGGCCGCCGCCGCTGCCTCGGTCACCTCTAGCGCCGGCGCCGCGCCACCTCTCGCGATACTTCCAGCCGCCGCCGTCACCAACGGCCGCCGCAAC